>JAVQJS010016743.1:0-24010 GCA_036024795.1 Galaxias rostratus | reverse complement strand
CTACAGAGCTAAGGTAGCTGAGCCGTATTATTTGTTCAGATGCTGTGTATTTTGGTTTGATTAATAATATAGACATCTCATTGTACTGTGTTACAGTTTTACAAGATTCCCATTAAACTTCACGGAAATAAATTTGCTGTGTCCTGGAGTTTCTTGGGAGTGTTTAAGCTGAATGGAACATAGCCCATGATAATAATACTGGAGTGGATGTTAAAACACTTGCCTGACACGCTGGACATGATCATCACACAACCTAAAAAAGAGGATGTTATCCTGTTTATCATCTGAAGGATGACAGCGTTGATGAATGTTTGGAATACTGTTGGAACATTGGCAAACCCAAAAGGCTCTTTCAAATACCTGGTGGTGCCATTCAAACTCACCAAGGCTTTCTATGCTTTAATCAATGCTGTCTTCCTTAAGATTCTAAAGAGGGGTGTTGAAGTCCATCCCCCATTCATCTTCTTTGCAAATGTGAACCAGGTTATATGCTGGGTGTGGGTCTAGCATGGTAATACATAACAAGCCTTTAATAGTTTGTTGATACAGGACCATGCCGTGGACATTAGGGGCAGGGGATAATGTTTGCTCACTTTGATTTTGCTGATACCTTGATAGTCTATAAAGGGCCACTGACCGCTAGTCTTTTTGGGACTGAAAGTCTCTCACTAAAATAATGTAGGCTCCTAAAATAACTGCATTATTCATCTAGATGCCTTCTAGCCCTGTTGAGCTTTAATGTTTTCCGGGCACTGCAAGCATTGATGCAGAAGATGACTGAATTGACTGCAATACAAGCAGCAGCCTTTTGGCCTGTAGACTCTTCTCAGTCTGGGAGAGGGGAGTACAGCTGAGCTGTAGGAACTCCTCCGATTCCAGATAGGCGGGCCCCTTAGAAACATGGCAAAGTTGGGGAACTTTCTCAAGAAATGCGAAGACTGGGATCCATGATATTGTAAATCTGGAAGCGCTTCTCTTCCATGGGACCTCTCCGCTGCTGGCGATGCTCCTCTAAGCAGGTATTGATACTTAAAGCTAATTAAATAAGGTCCTTCAGGTCATCTACATCACCCCTAATCACTAGTTCATGCTTCACAATATCTGACAGTTTGTGGAAGAAGGTTGGATTGAAATGCCTCAGCAGCCCATCGACTCCCTGGTGCCAGGGACCGGTACTCTATTTACATGATGCCCTTTTTAGAAGCTGGGGCACACGCGTGGTTGTCTCATGTTCACTAATTGGGTGATGGAAAACCCTTCTAATTGTGTCAATCGGGCCAACCAGAGTACAAAAGCAATATGTAAAGTATAAAAACTAGAACTACAAATTTCCCAAAATGCTATAGCCCAGGCAAGAGCTCTACTGGTAAGGAGCACAATGAGAAAGGCTACCCTGGCTTCTCCAGAGGAGAATCTTAAGGGACGGCGGGCCAAGGCCAGAATGAATATGCAGTGTGTGCAGTGTGGAGCAATCTTACAACTTTGAATTTTGTGTAGTGTGTCAGAGGCATATCTTGCAGAACAATAATTAGGGGTTATTTTGAAAGAAGGAGAAACACTTTAAGTTCTGAGTAAACCTTTACTGATCTTTACAATACATAAACAATAATGTGACAATCACCTCAAACAAACGCAGCAACTAAATTAAGAGAACAAAGGTGCAAACTATGAATAATCAAGGGTGCTTCCATGCCCTTCCTTGTGCTCCAACTCCCTTGGTGTGCAGCAGGGGCACCCTTACTGCCCCTGCACCATGTCAGTGTGCATATACGTGTGTCTGGAGAGAATACACACTGGCACTTACATACTAACCTAGTAATCTTCGAATGTGTGCAATGACTTACTGATTTTGTAAGATATAAGGAACAGCTGTACGACTGTGAAAGTAAATGAACTGATACACACATCTATTTTGAGTGAATGTTTTGAATAAGTTGTGACAATGGACAGAATAAGGATGGAACAAAGTTGAGGGTACTACAACCTTAACAAGAGTATCATTCTGTTATGTCTTGTATAATGTTAAATTATTATAATTTGTCATTTATCAGATTCACTGTGTGAACTGATCAGATAGACAGATTATTTGGTACGTCAACATTTGTTACAGTTGTGGTAGCTTGGCTTCATAACTGACTGGTAGTACTTTTACACCTAGCTGAAAGTCTTTCAAAGTTATCTGTTGGAAAGGGCTAACTATGTGACGACAACGCTTTGAAATCTGGTAATTCTTGTTTTCTTTTTCATTCCAAAACATTTTGTTTCAATGGAAATGTTCTCTGGGTAAAAAAAATCCATTGCAAATGCTAATAGCAACCCCTATTCCCCCTCTCGGTCCCTCCCCTCTGCCCTCATCACCCAACAAGCAACCATTCAAGCATCCTAGTGTATTTCATCTGGCTTTTTAGGAAGGAGGTGTGGGTGCTATGTGTGGGCGGGGATGTAAGTAAAACATCAGAGAATTCTAGTCTAGCCCTTGTTGCTTGGCTTATCATAGTTTGCATGACACATCTGTGAAACATTAGAAGGATCTCGATACTGGCTTGACAATATCATTTCATCTCCTCAAAAGGTAAGTACTGACATTGCCTGACCAATAAAATACCTGAAAAATTGCATAGTGTGTTGGGTTCATTGCATTCTGTACTGGAAGAAAACTGTCCTGGCCTAAGTATGTTTCATCTGGACATATTGACATCCATTTAACACAAGCATCGCAATGTGCCAAAGGTGTGCTTTCCAAATATTTGGCGGCAGTTGTATGTTGCACAGCATTCCTTTCTTGCATTGTAATGCTGCCATCAGGGAACTGTTGCAAGATATTGCAATTATTGCAAATTTACGAGATCGTCCAAATGTTTTTTCCATACACTACCTTCTTAATTCTTTAATTATATGTTTACATTCGTATTGGACATAGTATGCCAGTGATTTTGTCTAAACTGTACATGGAGGGTATAGTTTGAATGTTTTTCAAGTCAAGTCACCATTCCTGTATGGCTGCAGTGCATCATACAGTAGCACACTGGTAGCTTATTACAACTACATTACGAAATGTCAAATCACTGAAGTGATAGATGTGGGACAGAATCTAATGGGATGTTTCTGTGTGCCAACTATCTGGGAAACAGGTTAACCTGAGACCTGGAAGATGTCTACTGGTATGCAACCTTCAGCAACATTTAAAGTTAAAACAGTTGCTTTTTAGCACACACAAATGCCAAACTTTGTAATGAGTATGTGTCTGTTTTAGATGTTACTAAAGTACAGGTGTTCCGGGCCACCAAGGTTCGGACTTCTTTGAAAGGAGATGGCAGTTGGATCCGTGGTTCACCTGACCCAAACGAAAGTCTTGATAAATTGCGGTACTTAATTTTAAACTAGAAACATACTGCTCTTTACAGAGAAGTCTGATAATTATCAAATAATCAAGTAACATTGTACTTTCAAGCTTCGACAGAAACAGGGCTCACAACTTCTGTTTTTCTCACAAGAAAACCAGAAATTCCAAAGAAACCTGACATCCGATGTTCTGCAAGTCCTGTTACGTCGCCTACATACATGACTAAAAACCCTATAACATCTGTGCTGAAACGGTAAAGGACCACTGACTAAATTGTTTGGGCAAAGTACGACATAAAAAATCACTTAAAATACATTTTATAAATGTTTTATATTTATCTTTCCTTCTTCCCATTGCTGGAAAATTCGAGGGAATCCAGGCCTCTTTCAACAAGACAGAATTCCTATGTCCTCTCAGCTGCCAAGAAATTCGAGTGGGTGACAAACATGCATGGTGATTTGTAGAGACGACGACTTCAGCGTTTTGACTTTGCATCCAACTTGACCTACTCTACTCAGTCTCGTAGAACTAGCCTTTCGAAATTATTAGAGTGGGAAAAAAATAACAGAACAGCTTCAACAGAGTCGCAGAGAAATAATCATATTGACTCGGCACAAAATATCGAACTGTACACAAAAATAAATGAACTAATACCCATAGAATCGGATAGAACATCTAAATTAAAAACATTAGAGATGTAAATAAACTCAAAGGCGTCGAATAAATGATGGTACATATTTATTGTTGTGTTAAACGATTCCAACACACATTTGATTGCTGTTCCAAGTAATGTTTAGTTAATACTGCGTATTTTTCAGCAAATTCACTTTTTAAACTACAACTGTATACTAAAAAATTACATTTTTTCCTTATAGATCTGTCTCTCCTCCAGCAAGCCCCTCGGTCAATAAAACACAATCCAATCCTGTCACAAGGTTTTTATCTTCTTAAATATCCCTATTATGTAATTTATTTGTACATTTTCAAATATAGATGTGTAGGGATAGCATACCAATAATTAAAGTATAACATTTTACTCATGTAACTCCTTTTTACTGAACTACTGACTATAAAACTTTTTTCAGTTTGGAGGAATCGTCAGCAAAAACTCAGAATGCAGAATTAATAAGTGAATCTGCCATAAAAACAACCGTGGCAAACAAGGAGGTTGTGCCTTTAATGGCTGTTGATCCACCAAAAGATGAGATGGGGCCAGTAGACTCAGAAGTGTCACCGATGGAAGATAATGGAGCATCATCAAGTGGACTTGAAACAGACCAAAGTTCCAAAGCTGAAGCTAAAGCCACCGCTGACGTTCCAGTTGGTCTTGAAAATACATCCATTGAAGAAAAAACTGCAAAAGCAACAATAGACTCAGAGCCAACCAATAAGTCACAAACAGAACAACTTGTCCAAGGATCGGTTGAGCCAATTCTTCAAAACGGTGAACCAAAGATGGCAGAATATGATCCAAAACCTTTCGATGTTGAGGTCAAGGAACCTGTTAAGGCTAAAGAGGAACCAACCATGGTGACAGTTACTCCCATGCTCGCAGAAACAGAAATGCACAGTTCACATGCAGTTGAGTTAGCTGCAGGTGCAGCTACTGAACCTGCTGTGCACGCTGTTGAAGTTAAATTGGAATCATCAGAAGGTTTGGCAGCAGAAGGTGCACCTATTGCACCTGCTGAGACCCCTAAACCCATAATTAAGGCAGTGCAAGAAGCTGACGCTGAACCTGTAATTGTCGCTGCTGATAAAGTCACTGTTCTTGACGACATTGTTGAAGCAGCTTCTGAACCCATTGTTGAAGCCATCGATAAAGCTGCTGTTGAAGTTGCTGTAAAAACAGCTGTTGCTGAAGATGTTGAACCAACTGCTGAAGTAATTGTTGAACCTCTGGTTCAAACTGCTGTGAAAGCCACTGCAGCTGCAGATGCTATCCAACCATCTGCTGAAGGCGCCATAGATCATACGGACAAAGCGGCTGTTGATGACGCTGTTAAATGTCCTGATGCTATTCAACCAGCTGATGAAGTTGTTTATGAAGCTGAAGAAGACAAGGTTGTTGGAGACGTAGTTAAAGATATTGTTGTAACTGCAGCAGCAGCGGATGTAATTCAACCAGCTGATGAAGTAATTCATGAAGTTAAAGAAGAAACCGTTGGAGATTTAAATAAAGATACTGTTATAACTGCAGCAGCTGCTGATGCTATTCAACCAGCTGATGAAGTAATTTATGAAGCTGAAGAAATTACGGTCATTGAAGTAGTAGTTAAAGATGCTGTTGTAACTGCAGCAGCTGCTGATGTTATTCAATCAGCTGATGAAGTAATTTATGAAGCTGAAGAAATTACGGCCGTTGAAGATGTAGTTAAAGATGCTGTTGTAACTGCTGCAGCTGCTGATGCTATTCAACCAGCCGATGAAGTAATTTATGAAGCTGAAGATAAAACGGTTGTTGGAGATGTGGTTAAAGATGATGTAAAAACCGCTACTGCAGCTGAGGATGTTCAACCAGTTGATGAGGCCATTTTTGAAGCTGAAGAAGAAACGCCCGTTGTTGAAATAGTTAACGCTGTAAAAACTGCTGCTGCAGCTGATGATGTAATTCAACCAATCGTAGAACCCATCGTAGAAGCTGCAGATGAGACAGTTGTTGAAAATGTCGTTACGGAGGCTGCCACAACTACTGAAGCTCAGGATTTTGCTCAACCATCGGCTAAACCCATCACGGAAGCAGTAAATCAGACAGTTGGTGAAGCTGTAGATAAAGATGCTGTTAAACCTGCTGCAACTGAAGATGTTGCACAACCAGCTGGTAAACCCTTTGTTGAAACTGTAGATAAAACGGCAGTTGAAAATGTAGTTGAAGTTGCCGTTAAAACTGCTGCTGCATCTGAAGATGCTGATCAATCAGGCGCAAAAGTAATTATTGAAGCTGTTGCTGAAGATCCAGGTTTAGAATCATCAATCAACACTAGTGTAAAGCACGCTACAGAGACTCCTCAGCATGTTCCATCTTCATTTGAACCTAAAATTGAACCTGCTGTTGAAACTGATGACAATGCCATTGTTGAAATCCCCGTTGGAGTGAATTGTTCTGATGAACCTGTTACTGCGACTGTTGTAGCAGTAGCTCAACATGCAATCGGGTCTGATGCTGAGAACAGTGAAGCTGCAGATAAAATTGTTTTGGAGAATCCTGAGCCCAATAAAAGTGTAGTGGAACCTGTTGCTGAAGCCATTCATCAAGATTCAATTGAGTCGGAAATAAAACTAGTAGAAGAGCATGTTGGGGAAGCAATGGGCACCCCATCTATTCAAGCTGATAAGAAAGTAATGATGGAGATAGAACCAGTGGTTGAGGAAAAAGAACCTGCAGCTGAAGTTGTTTCTGAAACAGTGACATCTACAAGTCAATCGACACCTTGTAGCATGGAATCACAACCTAACCAACAGGCTGAAACAAAGTAGGTAGAACATAAAATCAGATGCTGAATACTATATGTCGTGGGGTGTCGGTGAGGGGGTGCTTACTGTCACTCTGTCTTACATATGTTTTCTCTTTTAGCTCTAAAACAAATTCTCAGGACAATGTGGCAGAGTTGCAGACTATCCAAACCCAACGCCAGACCTTGTGAGTTATTTTACCATTTACAGTGGAATACAGGAAAGTACTTCATTGTATAATCCACTTCACTTTTTTTTTAGCTTTTAAGGATGTTGTATGATGTGTAAAAGTGAGGTTTAATTTTACAATTACTTAGAACATGCAAGGTTTTGAAACTTGGAATGGAGGCCATGGCACACGTTATGTATTCTACCTTTTAACTGCAGGGATGGCAGGGCAATTTGTTCATTCTGTGACCAGACCATTGATGGTAACATCAAAATAACTATCAGTGAACCCCCAATGTACAGTCACCCAGAATGTTTCAAGGTATTCTCTGTCTCTTTGTCTTGTATAAGATAAATACTATCTGATGTCGGTGGAGTTTTTTTGATGCGGTTACTTCTTTGACTGTGCTGTTTTCTTTTGCAGTGTGGCATTTGCTCTAAGGCCCTGGGGGACATGCAGACAACCATGTTTCTGCATGGTCAAATGGTTCACTGTGATAACTGCTTTGCTAAAACTTTGTAAGTTTATGTGAGGACTGATTTGGGTTGGAGATGAATCTTGACAAGGACAAAATATGCAGTGATTGATGTGGTGTGGTAATTTTGCCATAATTGTATGATTCTTTAATATCGAACCTCACATCGCAAATCTTCTATTTCTTTGCGGATTTATAAATTTACAAACGTCAAGCAATTTTTGGTGATCAATGGCTACATTCATTCATGTTGTGGACAGTGCCTTGTTGAAAAGAGAGCAAATGATAAGGGAAATTTGCAATGTATCACCAAAATTTAGAGTTTGGAGTAGAAGCAGCTTTGAGACAACGTATTTGGAATATGTACAAACCTATATACATTCTTTTAAAAAGTGAGTAGTTTACATTGAATGTCTGTAAATGTTCGATATCAATATAACTAATATATTGTAAAATATAGAAAAATATTGTAAAAGTGTTTTTGTGTTTGCTTGAGTAGGCTATTAAAAAAAATCAATTGGTTGGGCTGATTGAAGATCAGCATTGTAAAATGATTACAATATATATGAATTGTGATATATAAACAGAAGTGTAAAAAGATTCTAACTGTGTACCATGTTCATCATTTACTGTTAGATAACTTCATGACCATAAGGGAAATGTTATTCGGATATTTCTGTCCTTGAAATAAATGTTTTAGAAGTCAACGAGTAAATAAGAAAACAATTATTGTCATTGCAAGCTTACCTTTGGCAATAAAATGAGTGATTGGCTTACAAAACATAATTACACCAATATTACAAAAAACATTTTAGAAACTGTCACTAGTCAACCCATGCCCATGAATACAATGAAAAATTAGGCTGTCAACAGTAGGACATTTGCTGTTTGTCATATTTCTTTTGTTTATTTGACAATGCATTACTTGTAGCAATGTGAGGAAAAAAGAAAAATAAATAATCTCAGGGTAGATTTGGTGAACAAACACATAATTCATCATCTTGTTATACTACAGTGTGTCAGTAGTTAAAGTATTTAACCAAGCTGCCTGTCCAAGCACCTCTAAAACACTGTTTACATTTGTGCCCCCCGTTCCCAGAGAGTGATCAGAGTAAAAGGTAAAGCTGAACATGTTATGAGTGAATATAATGAGGGAAAGAAAATTCCATCAAGGCACCTGTCCTTTGAATTTAATTAATCACACTTTACAGTGCACAGCTTTGTGTAGAACTTTGGGTCATACAGCTGTTTACTTTAGTTCATAGATATTGCTTATTTGCTAATACATGACAGCTAAATGTTTGCAATTTATGAATAGATGCCAGTAGGCATGAATAAGTGTGTGATTAGAAAAGAGCCCAGTCTTTCAATTTAGTATTGACATCTAAGATCTAATCTAATATTTGTGGCAACAAAGCTTTTCAAAAAAATATGAGTGATGCTAACTTCATCTTGAAAATGAGAGCGCAACCAAGCCTAGATTGATAACCCAAATAGGAGTTGGTGGGGGGTTAGGGGTTGCTGTTATTTATTCCTTGTATATCAGGGCAGCCAATTTGTCAGGCAATTAAACTGAATACAAGAAACTGGATCCGTTGAAGAAGTAAACATTTCCGAAGCAAGCATCCATGTGGAGGATCCAGGTTGTCCGTTTCTGTCTGAGGGATGTGGGGAATTACACATGGCGTGAAAGAGCTGTAACTCTGAATTTGAGCTGATGGAGAAGGGATTCGGAGTCTAACAACGTAAGCCTTTCCTGCCCAGGAACCGCAACACTGCATAATTATAGGTGGCGGCTACCACATACAGGAACTGCGGTAAAGTCATCAAGAAGTGGAGAGGGGCACAGATAAAAAGAGAGGGAAAAAACATGAGCAAAAAGAAGTAAAGGCTAGAACTGAGCAAACATGTTACAAAAAGAAATTACAAAGTGACAAAGATTTGCAAATTTGAAAGTTTACAACAGTGTATGATATTATCTTCTTTGGGAATTTTTGCCGACACAAGCGATAGTAATGATTGACAGTGAACAGGCCAGAGAGAGCAATGATTGTTTGTTATACTTATCATAAGTGATACATGCAAATCCTTGTATTACTCACCAAAGCCAATAGAGCTATGCCAGCTCCAGCAAATGCAGCTATGTACAAGTCATATGTAACATGAAACTGTGGAGAGAATTCATATGCAAAAATCTTTGCTAAATTGGGCACAATGAATTCTGCTGGTATAAATTACCAAAAGTGTAAATTCTAATAGCAGCTCTAGACTCTAGCAATTTTGCACAAACACGTTGTAACAATATTATCAAAGGGGTAAGAAACAATTGAAAGAAACAAATTTCAACTCACTTCTTTGGTTTTGCAGATGCCTGCCAGAGTCATTCCACATACTTTACCTGGCATTGCATTCCACGGTAGCAAGCCTAAAAAATACAGTGTAAGGTCCATTGGAGATGCTCATAGACTTTTTTTCTCTCTCCATTTATATCATATATTCATTACTGGAAATAAAATATCAAGGCATAGTTTCTGCTGTGTAAACTTAGTACAGAAACCTGCCTGAAATTCCGATCACTGCATATTATGCTTGATTATCTCAGTCAGATCTTAAGATGGGTTTTAGCAACATTCATTTCTTAAACTTGTTCCCTGGCTTAATACCAAAGATTCAGGTCACTAGTAAAGAGACGCACCATACTGCCTGGCATCCATGCAAACCCATGCATGCTGGTTGATGCTAGGTGTGGTCTCCACCAGAATATTTATATTGTGGCAAATTTGAGCTGTGTTAAAGAGGAAGAAGACTGGGACTGCTGTGAAGGCAAACACGGCCAACCAGATAACAGCAAGAATATATGTAACTATGAGGAACTGTAAGAGAGACAAGAACACAAGGTTAAAAGTTAACATTCATTTCATGTCAGGGCACATTGAAAAGTAGATGGAAAGTAGTGATTTAGGATATGAGCCCTGTTTGAAATATGTAAATCCAAATAAATCCAATTGATTTTTTTTTTTTTTATTAAATCCACCATCCACTTAAATGTTTTTTTTTTATTTGATGGAGTGGCAACCACTATTTGGTTACCTATGTTACATTACATCCTCCTTTTGTTGCCAAAAATAAACATGACATAACAAAATAAAGTGACGTCATGCTCTGTTTTCCTTCCCAGACCCCTCCCCTTTCTCACTGTCAGGCTGAGGCAGCGCCCACATCGAGTGCTCCGGAACTCTCCAAAGGTCTGCTTGACGGCACTGGTTGTGTAAAATCCCTCGGCCAGCAGCAGGATACAATAGAGGAAGAAGAACGAGGCCAGCCCATAGATCACATACTGGAAGTATTTGATACTGCAAGCACACAATTTAATTAGGAGGAGTCAACACAGAGAAAGATGTTACTCTTAAGAGTATGTTAAATGATTGGCTTCCATTAAAAGTAAATAGCCCACTTGACGAAAAACTCACAACGAGGCCATGACCGCGTAGTCCTGGATGTTGCGCGCAAAGTACTTCTCGATGAGAACCTCGGTTTGCGCCAGTGCCTCGTGGCCACAGCCACAGAAGAGGGCCATGCCGGTGAAACACAGCAGGGTGGCCACTAGGGATGGATAGGGCACTGCCCCGAGGCAGCGAATACAGCAATCATAACAACCTGAGGGGGCATAATAGATCAACACACAAGCGGCACACACCGCACACAGTACCACACAGCACATCTAAGCCACGCTGGCCAGCCTTGGCTGTCTCCCTTCTCTCTGGGCTATAGGAATGAACCCCTTCTCCTGCTAGAAATCCATTAAAAACGACCAAATTCCAAAAAGCAAGCAAAAGAAATCACAGCAGCAAAACCAAGTGCAAGTCAGCGTCCCAGTAAAGCGTCCGTACAAAGCCCTTGATGTCAATGCATTCTTGTACACTTCTTCAAGTTTAAGCTGTTCAGCTGAAGCATATACCAAACATCTAGGTTGTTAATAGTTTCTATGGAAGAAAAGGGAGCAAGAGAGAGAGAGAAAAATAGAAGCACCTAAGGCTTTGCAAAGCCAAGGCTGTCGGACCGGAAACATTTGTTGCTTTCTTGAGCTCCACAACAAGCGACAGTCTAATATTAACCAATGGATTGAAACAAAAAATATTCCCCTCTGCACTGATTCCAGCCAGATGTAAAAGCGTAGCTGAACACCTCACAGACCAGCCCCTGCACTGTCGTCCAACCCTCTTTCAGCACCGGCCACAGGCGTCCCCATGCAAGTGGAGAGAGTGGAGTGAAGGAGCTTAGAGAAAAAGCACGTCTTTGTGGCTGGGTGCACAATACCCTTTGTCCCTGCCACAGTCATAGAGGACAAAGGCCAGCGATGTCAAACAAACAAAGACCATAGTACCACCTCACCCCCCCACTCAAGCACAAACACACACACTTTAGTTGTGAAAAACACTTGGCTAACATTAGGGTTAGGACCAAATTTTTGGCTCCAAGATTCACAGACAAGGAGTAGCAACTGCAGTCAGACCCATCCACAGTCACAGCCGCTGATACCATGTACGGGGAAGAGGGATGGAAGGCATTGGGGGAGTGGGGTGTGACAGAAATGGTTTCAAGTGTTTGAATGTTGGGTGGGATGTGGAACTACAAGAATCACATGCATGCATATTACATACCTTGCCATGCACCTATGAAACAGTCTATTACAAATGCTTAAAATTGCCTCAAATTACCACAGAGTATGACAGGTTTTTCAACCATGTATTTTGTGTGCATTCAGAGTTGGGTGGATACATTACATACATTACAATATGGCATCTTACATGTTACAGCTTAATTTGCTGCACCCACATCCATGTGCTGCAATGGGGATAACCTACAATATTCCTTGCATAAAGACACCACTCAGATTTGAAAAAGTATTTACACCGAATATATTTGTGATTCCAAAGCCATTGTCATTCAAGAAAAGTTAACTTTGTATGCCAGCAGTTTTAACCTGTCTCATAAACTCAAGCCAATATAGCCCTCAAAATGTTTCATGCAAATGTGCTAATGAAGCCTGCAACCAGTGTGGTGTGAGTGGTTGCCTTTGACGTGATCAGCCTTGCATGACCCTGCCCTGCTGGGCATCGTTGGTCATCAACGTCTCCTCAGATTTGTACAGAACTTTACATATCCTTTGTTGAAACACTGTCAAGTAGTTGTTTGATCATATCTGACATTTCTCCATTTGTAGTAATTATTCCAAGACATGCATTGAATTGGAGTTGTGCACAACTCACAGAAATGTTGTCATGCCTTCCAGAAATGACTTTTATAATTAGCAGCTCAGAACAAACTTTCTTGTTAAATGTCTTCATGAAGACTATTTCCAATGCTGCGCACGTCTGAGTGATAGTCAATATAAAACAGAGTTTATCATTTTTATAAACAAAGCAATGCGTGGTAAATGTAATATTCTGTATTTAAACATTTGAGCTGACACAAGAATGATAATCACATACACACTGGAGATCCAACTCATAATAAGCTCATAATAACAATTGTGCACATTCAAATATTTTATACATTCTAAGTAATAACCACTTACCCATGTTCAGAGCGAAGTTATTGGGGTTATTGAAGGTTTGCCTGGAAGCTTTGTGACTGTGATATCAGGGTATGCAAGGTTATTCGCCGCCACTCCTATATTAATCTGACTTGTGCTTTTGTCTGGCCAACAATAGACAGACCCCCATGTCCCAGCACCACATCTTAAAGACACAAAGTCTCTTTTCAACCACCAACCATCAGACATGCTGCCATGGGTTCAACACTGAGGACAGTGCAGGGGTCAGACCCAAGCTAGTCAGTCGAGGTGGGATGAATAAAAAAATAATTAAATTTTTGCTTTATCCAAGAATACCAGTATGAAGCATGATTAGCGCTGAAATCTACTCCAGTAGTTACGTGCTAGTAACAGTTGTACTCATCTATACATTTTTACCATCTTGGGTGATTCCTCGAGGTGAGTATATGAAACAGTGTACAACACAAGCATAACACCCAAAACTTGCACGATTTGAACAAATATTGTTTACTTTATTTTAAAATGTGTGATAAAATACTTGCCTTCATTACACACACACACATTTATAGTTTAGTTTACATTATTCCAATTTGAATACCACACAATAGCTATTTTCCATTTGCAAGGGTGCTGTTTTCCTTTCAAATACAAGTACGCCACATGCTGGATGAGAGCAGCCTCATGCTGGCTGGTGCAGGGCTCTTCAGAATGCCATCTATAGTAGCACAGAGACATTTTAAAGAATATACAGACAAGACTGGCAAAGCAAGAGGGCGGCATGGAAATGCCAGTGAGTGACATTGATGAAGTGGACCAACAAGGGGACATTGAAGGTCTTGGTCCAGCTGCTGTTCTCTCCCTCTCCCTCCCTCATCTCTGACCCAGTTGATGTCAAGAACTAGCCAGATACAATAGGTTCAGTGTTCGCTTGGTGAAAATAGAACACAGTCGTCTAAGAGGGTGCTCATCCTGCCTAATTTTCCCTTTTAATGCCTTTGACAAATTAGTATCATCGCTGCAGAGACATTCGTAACTTGTTGGTGATGTTTGGGGTTCTTTGCCTGACTTATTGCTCTGTGATCACACTTGACTAATATCCACCTGTTCATGCATCATCAGATCCACAGTAAACTGGGTAAACAGAGGGTTATCTTAGAATGGAAGAAAGCATTCTGAATGTGCAGTTTTAAAAGATATACACAAACAAGCAATGGCACATTGTAGGTTCCAAAATTTTTTATTTGCCAGTTTATTTAGTTTAAATAACAGTATAATAGCATCAAAGTGGACGTTATTCCCTGCATGATGACCATTCTCTTTAATTTATCTTTAGGGCCATACCAGTCTTTTTGGCATATGTGTCTTGTCTTTTATCACACTAGGCTAAAAATCCTGATTTGTTTTATGGCTATATATATTTATATATATGTACATATATGATATATGTATATCATTTTACTATTTCTGTGTGGAGATCCATTGTACTTTGGAGTAAAAACATAAAGTAGAAAAAAATGACCAAACTACCAATTTGATCAAACTCTCACCCTTAACTAGACACATACACTGTGGATTTTAAATATTGCTCCAGTAAAGTTGTCTCTGTCTGGGAAAACCAGACCAAATTTCTTTCTCAATAATATTTTGATAAAAACTGGTGAGTTTGCTCCATCTGTTTAAGATGTGTAAAGATCTAAACATCCGCTAAAATTGGGACAAATCCCGCTCAATTGTAATGCTGAACAGAACACAAAGAAAACATTTTTGGAGAATAACGTCTATGCAAGGCGAGGGTAAAAGACAACACATTTGTCAAAACTGGTATGTTAAATTCACTTTAAAATATCTCTCTGCTTAAAACTCCTCCAAAGAATCAATTCAGCTAAAATGATGTGTGAAATTTGTCTGTGAATTATTGTAGCATACACACAATTAAAATGCACTTACACTTATCTTGTCGAGGACCTTCTATTAGTCATAAATAAATGAGTATTCATAAACAAACAGCAATCCAAAAAGTGCTGGTCTACTTTTATTCTGTACAGAAAAGCCAAGCCAATGGGGTAATAAGAGTTGGTTATGAATTGGAATGGGAGGCGTAATAAGCTAGTTTATCATAATAATGAAAATCACTTTCTTCTTTGCAGTAAGCGAAAGTAGACACGTAAAACAAGAGCATTACAAAGGTCCTTAAACAGACAACTTTCGATTAAAGTACAACAGTTAAGTATGATGAAACAGAATTGTTAGCTTCAAACAAAATGTTTTCTCCAATGTTATTCCAATTTAGACTTCTACGCCACGCTTATCGATGTGCACAGAAACAGATACTGCCACACAATGAACAAATGGTGCATTTCAAATGTACCCATTCTCCAAAGTCAAAGTAGTGGTGGCAAATACATTTCCTTCACTCTGTCTGCTATTCTGTTTCAAATGAACACAGCCACACACCGTGTGTACCCGCACTCATACTCGCAGTATAAATACAGTATACACACATACACCTACACATATATAAGGTGATATATTGTGCATATTCAAAAAGAAACATTTGGGATAAAACTGACAGTTTCACTACAAATTGTAATGATTACTGGAATAAAGAACAGGTCATCACCATCACTTTAACATAGCCTTTCTGCAAGGAGAACATGTTACAGTACCCGTCCATTCTTCCGTCAGTTTGAACAGTAAAAATATCTTTTTAATAGAACACCATGATTTTGCAGCAAATAGCTTAATAACGCTGCTTTTCAGATATTCTTTGACGTATTTAGTCAGACGTGATTCTTAGCGTTGTAAACCAAAACAGACAATTTAGCTGGTAAATAAAAGTTTTCCGTACAAAATTCAACTGTACAAACACCTTGCTGACCTCCAAGTGGAGAGCGTTCCACCGAATGCGACCCTCAAAAGACAAAAATGGGAAACTAAATGTAATTTTTTCACCCTTGGTGCTTTCGAAAGTGACCAATAGAAAATGCAACTGCTTACAGACTTCCTGTAATGGTAAAGCAAAGGCAGTATAAGAGCAGCTCTGCCCCCATTGATCACAATGCAAGATGAACATACCGTATATTCAAACTCAATTAACCCAGACATTGCTTTCTCCAATGGAAGGTTTATGCAACATTTACAGTAGCATGTACAGCTCTCTGTGCTGCAACAGAATGTGAGGCTATACCCGGGTGGTGGAGTGGGAGTGTGGCAGGCCTGTAGAGTTGTAGCCGGCGGGGAAGGTGCTGTAAGGGTGCATGTTGGGGAGACCCATCAGGGAGTTGGGGATCATGGTAATGTTGTTGGGGGTCATGAGGGAGAGGTCTTCAGGCGAGCGCCGCAGCATTAACGTGTAGTCCATGTTGGGGGAGATGTGCAGGGGCTTGTGAAGCGTGTCGCACTGGTTCCCCTGGCTGCCCTGGCTCAGCTGGTGGGAGAGGCTCTCGTCGATGGTTGTGGTGTGGCTGACGTCGTTGCCATTACTCTGGCGTGGAGAGCTGCCGGCCTGGTGGCGTGCTGCACCGTCCTGCCGACTGCGCTTGTCCTTGCGGTAGTAGAGGGCTGCAAAGGCCAGGACATTCAGGAAGAGCAGAGAGGCACCAACGGCAATTGTGACACTTAGTTCTGTGGAATAGTCCCTGGGATTGGCCACAATCATAGGGCCCTGCTCGTCCCCTTCCTCGCCGCTGCTATGGGCTGTGGAAACCGGGGGGCGCTTGGTGCTGCCAGAGGGCTTGCCTGAATGGGTGGTATCTAGGGGGGTGACCTTGGTGGTGGTGGAGGTGTAGTGGAACATGTCGTGGAGGTTGTACAGGTGCGGCACCAGGTGCTTCCAGAAGGCTACCTTGGTGGCGCGGTAGTGGTCGCGGACCCGTGGCTTCAGACCGATGTGCAGGTAAAGCTGGTCATGGGGGTCATACTTAGACCAGGCCACTTCCTCAAAGCGGTTGGCCTTAGTGTGGATAAACTTGGTGTCCTGGGGGACGGGCTTGTTAGGGTCCCTGCAACATACCAAAGAGAACAAAGCAATGATTTAAATTGAATATATCATGAAGAAGACTTCATTTTCTTCATCCAATTGAGGGCATTTCTTTGATTTAATCATAACCTGTCTTTAATTTTTTGGTGTATCTAAAGAAAGTCACTCCTGCTTTCTGCAAGAGTAGATCATTATACATCTATATATTAACCGTATAATAAATGCCTAGGTGTCTATCCTCCGCTGCCCGTGGCGATGAATAGTTGCTGTCATAGAAGCAGATAGGTCCAAATTTCTTAGTGCAATGTAGACACAGGAAAACCTCAAATAAGCATCTCACAAGGATCTCATTCCACACTAGAACAAATTCAAGGTTAACATTAGAGAGCTAACTTTTGTTTTCCAAAGCAGAATTTAGCTTGGGTAAATAAAACTCTAAAGGATGTCAATTCATTTGTGCACAATTAATAAATATATTATTAGTTACAAGATGTCTACGTTATGTCTTCATCACTAGTAAATGCGATTAATTCTATTTAAATGCAATTAGATACTTTAATTCAGTAATTAAACCTGTTAGTTGTGGAAATTTGTCAAATATGAACATAAACTCCATCTAAGTCAAGTGTGACAAGGAACTAGAGTACAAACTTATTTTGATTGTGCAAAAGATAAAATAAAATTAGTTAAAAATCTACATTTGCCACATGTAATTAAAAATTAGTTTGATGTTGTAGAGTTTACTTGTGATGTTGGGAAAAGCAATTAGATTACCCCGACTGCTGGCTGAGTAAAGCTAGAAAGTTACCAACAATATAATCAAATTGGCCTCCGAGTGTAGTTGCTTACTCACCCACTCTTGGCAAAGTTGGTCCAGTAGGTCATGACCACGGCACTGAGCATGATGTCGTTCCTGGAGAAGTTACAGGGGAACAGGTCTGTGGGGCCCAGCATGGGGATGCCGAACACATAGGGCACCTCGTCCCCGTGGGCCGAGTCAGACCACACGGGCTTCATCAGGCTCTGGCAGTGATGGTAGAAGGCGTAAAAGTAGGTGGGTGAACCGTAACGGGCATGTAGGTCGGCCGTTACCACTGAGGGCTCCACCCACTGGTGGTCCGTGAAGAGTGCCACTAAAGTCTTCCTCCGGGTCTCCGGGTTGTCCCTGTCAGCCCAGTCAGTGTACATGAACTTGATGGTCTCCCGCAGCGTGTCTTTGCCTTCGGGGTAGCCGTAAAGGCTGTCCACAAAGTCTGAGATGGAGAAGTCAAAGTCGCTGCCAGAGACCCCATCCTCCAGGTCCACAACTGTCTCCACAAAGCGAAGTCCCTCCCCCTGGTTCACACCCAGCATTATGTCATAGTTGAGAAACTCACCCTGCTCCATGAGGATCTCGGGGTCATCGGGTATGACGTCGCCGTCGATGACAGGGCCGAAGGCAACGTGGTAGCGGGCCGGTGTGATATCCTGCTCCACCAGCTCCCTGGAGCCCTTCTTCTGCAGGCAGGCCACCATGTCTACTGTGTCCAAGACGTTACAACCCACCCTCTCAGCCAACATACGGGTGTATTTGATAGGCTGGTAGTTAACTGCCCAGCTAGACAGGGCTGAGCCACTCTGAATGATGGCTCTGTGGAACAGACCTGGGAAGTGGAGAGGTGCAAAGGTCAGGCAAACATACAATATAACATTTACTGTACAGTATATCGGCTGCGTATGCAGACATGTTGGTTATCACATACATTGCTATTATACCGCTACTCATGTATTTGTCAGATATATAACACTGTAACCTCATAAAAGAAAGAAGTTTATAATATACATAAACATAAAATAAACATACAAACGCACCGCTCCGACAACTCCATGCATAGTAAATAGATCCATTGCATTTGAGAGTATTATGTTTTTAATATGGTAACCAAACACTGGCTAAGCAGCATTAGGTTTATATAGTCTTTCTGGCTCATCAGTCACACTGGGCATTTGTCAGCAAACACACACACACACACACACACACACACACACACACACACACACACACACACACACACACAATTTCAAGTCTGGCCTGTCTGTTTAACCAGTGTTTGATGTAACAAAGGCCTAATTGATTAGTGAGCAGGCTGTAATTAATGCTTTAGACTCCCTACAATTTAGATTGTTCAATGTAAGCAGTAGATTGAGGATGTTGTTTCAATTTAGACCCAAATACATGTAGATAATGTATTTTTTTTATAAATAACTTTATAAAACTTTATATGTTATTTTTGAATGTTTGTTGAAAATCAAACGAATAGATACATGTAGACATAAATGTGCTAAAGTGGTTTCTATTTTCACAGACAATGAGTAAGAAACTGTTAGAACCTGAGCTTTAAAACTGTTTAAATTCAAGTAAAAAGTCTACAGGGGATTAATTACGATGAAACGTCAATTTTTTAAGTTGTTGAATATTAATCTTACTTTCCAATATACAAAATGTTGTGTGTGCGTGCGCACCAGTGAAGTGAGGTAAGAAGAAAGGACTAGCTTTAAGATATTATTGTAATCAGCATGACTAATATTGCTTCAGGCCTGAGGCAACCTCAGGAAGCACCGTGTACATGATTATGCATGAATATTTTATCTACGAGGCCTCGGGTTACACTGACTGTTAAACATGCTTCCACTATTGTATTGACCTTAACTAATAAAATTATCTAAATGACTATTCGGTTTCTTTAGTTAGCAGCCTTTTGTCATAGCTCCTTACCCTCTGAATGGTGGGAGAGTGTAAGCAGGCTGACACACGAGGCCCCAATCCCAGATCCAAACACTGTGATGCGGCCGGGGTCTCCGCCAAAATAGCCTATGTTTTTACTGATCCAACGGAGGGCCTGGATCTGGTCCAGAAGTCCATAGTTGCCTTTTGCTGCCTGGTCTCCTGTACTGAGGAACCCTGCAAGGAGAAGAGAGTATCAAAGAAGGCAACAACAACATGTTAATAATACAGGATATTACATTCACCAGCCGTGCACTTTTTACTGCCAATGGCCAACTACAATATTCTTCACACCCTCTTTTTCTAGACCTTGCACTGTCCCCTAAAGTGTAATTTGGCATCGGCTCTCTGCTGCACGGTAACTGGCTCTGTCTGCCTCTACAAGTTACAATTAAGATCAAAGAAAGGCAAACTGAATTCCAAACACAATAAAAACAGCATAGGTAAAGACTACATTGTCTGACAGCAATGTCTATGTTTAAAATACCCATTGACACCTTGACATTTCTAAGCTTAATCAAACTGTTTTATTGTTTAAAAAAATATCATAGTGTTTTAAACTGCAGCATACTGTGCAAGGATCTGTCATAGAAAATTAAATATATGCAAAACGTACAACACATGTACTACACATACATTCTAAAATATTACTATGATAATGCTATTTATATTCTACAACTGTTGGATAGAAAACTATTTTGTATTAGAATGGTACAACAGAGTGAACATCTAGTATATTAATTGTGTCAGACAAATACGTATCAAATAAGTTCTGAACTTAAATACAACAAAAAATCCCATCACCGAGTATGCCAACCCTGTAGTTGAGTGTGACAACTATCACATTCCCATAGCTGGCCAGCACACTGCCATCAATCATGTTGCCTGTTCCCTCCATGTAGGATCCTCCATGGATGTACACCATCACTGGTTTAGGCTCAGAGTCACGGATGTCTGTAAATTCAGTGACCGCACACACGCACGCACACACGCACACACACACACACAAACACATACACACACACACACTAAATATATATATATCTATGTACAGTATATACATGTATGTAATTGCACATACACTCACAGATAAATACAATTGCACTTTACAGGCATATTAAAAACTCCATAATAAAACTAGTTTGCAAACATTGATTTATACAGTTATAACAACATAAATCATTGAAAATGCAGTCACGGTAATGACAAAGTGAAAATTTGCAAGGATGATTAAGCCTGTGGCTATGATACAATCATGGAAACATAAAGCAAGGCAAGTACAATACAATAACAGCGTCTTTGAGTGTTTTGAAAAGCGCTTTATAAATATAATGTATTATTATTATTATTATTATATTATATGATTAGTATGTTGTAAGTCACTTGCTTGTTTGTTCAATTGAAGAACAAAGCATAAACGTTCTGTGGATCCTGTGCTGTGATCTCAAAAATAACCCAATATCGCATGCTTGACAGATTAAGACTTAACTGAAGCATCATCAGTTCTATTGATATTTTAGAAGTAAAACCAAGTTTTGTCTTCTTATAAAATAAAGAGAAAGAGGATTTTGCATTTCAAGGACGTTGTATACTGGAATTGCAAGCAATTAGTAAAAAAAATATAATCGTTTAGAAAGTAAGTTTTGTCAGCTCAGTGTCTTAAAACTTGCCAGTTAAAAGTGTATCAAAAGTCAAAAAGATTTGGAAAAAAGCACTCATGCAGAAAACCGTGAGCTTCAAAAAAATACCTTCAGCCTTATCACTGTCACCATGAGAGAAATCCGCCCCTTGTTTCTTGATTTGGGACCCTAGGATTCATATAAGAAACAAAATAAGTACACAAGCCAAGATAGCGAGGTTGACCAAGCCAAAGACCAGTGATGTTCAACCCATCTGACAAGATCAGACAAAAAATATTCAAAAAATTGCATCATTCCAACGTTTCGTTGAGGTCAGTCTTTAACTTCTGTAAGTTTAAATGTCCTAATGTGACATTGAATAAAATGATTCTCTTGTAGGGTGTAAAGACATTAATACGATGTCTTATATCAGTGGAAAAATAAACAGAAACCATTTTTTTATTTAATATGAATAAAAGTGTGTAAACATGCAATGCGAAAGCTGTTTAGTGGAAGAAGTTATTCTTTAATGGAAATTTTGATCTCCTACCACAGATTAGAAGCTAGTAAATATTAATTGATTCCCAAAATGCAAAAAAACAAAAAAAAATATCAATCATTCTAACACTTAAAACGTAGACATCCAGTAGACTCACTTCAAAACATTTTGTGCTCCTTTTAGTGTTCAAAAATGCATTTTTTGTTCCTTCAAAAGATGAATGTGTACCTACACAGGTGAGGAGTGAATGGCATGACCTTGCATGGGACCTGGGGTGGCACAAATGAAGACAAACATCCGTGACGAATGTAGCTCTCAACATAATGACTGAAGGATGACAGCAAGCACATAAGAATGGTCATTAAATGGCATAAATGACAATTTATTTTTGATTTTCCCAAATCAACTCACCATCTTCTGTTGGGGCATAAATGTTGAGATATAAACAGTCCTCGCTCTGGTCCTGAATGTAAGTAGCCACTGTGTCCAGGCTGTAGGTGAACCATATAGGCATCATGATCTCTGGAACTGTGTTGCGGATGTTCTGAGGGCACACAGGCATGAAGTGGGTGGCGTTCCTGATCCCTGACCAGGAGGATGGCTGGTCTGGGCCCATGAAGCGTTTCTCCCCCAGAGGGGGTGCAGCGTACGGTACCCCTAGAAACTGATCGACAGGGCCCAACATCTCCCCAGGCACAGGCAC
Organism: Galaxias rostratus; assembly: GCA_036024795.1. Lineage (NCBI taxonomy): Eukaryota > Metazoa > Chordata > Actinopteri > Galaxiiformes > Galaxiidae > Galaxias > Galaxias rostratus. Next base: position 1,449 of record JAVQJS010016743.1, on the reverse strand, counting down.
TCTGAGGCCCCTTAGTTTCCCATACTGAGTATTCACCGTCGGGTTAACGTTCTGGCTGGTTCCTCCAATGGATGGTCGAAAGGAACATAGCACACACCACAGCAGAGCCCAAAGGTGGCTGGATGTGGTTCTTTTCCTATGAAGAAGGTGAGGAGGCAACAGATGGTATCTCAATGTGGCCAGCCACATGGTCTGGGCAAGAGAGGGTGCCCGGAACGACACAAATGCACACTCTAGTGTCCTCTCAATTCTTCTGACCTATTCTTCTGAACCAGACATAACTAGATCTGCTTTTGGCTCCAGCTGTAAATCAAAAAGACAAAGACAAACTCTAATCAGCCAATCATTCATCTTCCCTTCTAAATTTGAATTATTTTGAAACGGGATTAGAAGATATTAAGGTGAGATGATTACAAAATGTTATCATTCAAAACCATTTCAAGTATATATGTGAGCCCTGATCCCAGAGTGTGAGCCAAACTGTAAATTGACAATAGTTTATGACTGGTACAATGTAATATGTAGTTACAGAGTGTTTCAACATCAAATCTCTATAAACTGATTTGACCAGCACTTAATAGTCTACAATAGACAGAAATTCTTTGGAGTCAAAATGACGTTGACTTTTATTTGGGACACATCAGCAATCATTTACAATATATATCACAAAAGACTATAGTCTAGAACAAAATTCTCTTGACTCTTTCGAATACACATAGGACAAACATTACACTGGAAATGAGCAACATAATTTTCCATCATGTTAAATAATAGCTCTTCGACATGTCTTGTGTGTGGGTTGGCATCACTTGGGGAGAAGATTGGAGCAATCTGAAATAAAAAAAACCTTACCATCTGCAGTAATGTAGGCGGTATGTTGTTTATGGCACAAAGCATGTAAAGCTAAGATCTCACCATGTGAAAACACAAAGCATTGCAATGAAAAGAGCTGGCAAAACAGAGGGACAGTGGAAAACAGTTTCACTGGCTAACACGCTCATGTCAGACCTTAGGGGAATGCAAGGTATAGTTGCAGACATTTCTTATCTAATTCATATTAAATATAGACCCTATCATATTGATTAATAAGCCACTCTTAAAGAAATGGTAATCTTATCTTACTTCAACATCATCATTTTGCGGTTTAAACAACGATACCAGAACAAACAATTCGATAAGGCTTGAAGTCTTAAGTGCATTACTGGTGTCGGGTAGAATTGGCTTTAAAGTGTTTTGCAAATTTGTGATAAACTTCAGGAGATCTCACAATTCATCAATAATATCATAATGAGTTATGAATGTAAATATCAATCAAAGAATTCCAGTAATCTGTGGGTTGTTATTGTTTTGGTGGATAATGTGCGTATTTTCATTCTATAAATGTAAATGATTTGTGTTTGTGATGTTTGAGTTTGTACTACCGTTTCATTGTTTTAATTTTTATGTGAA
>JAVQJS010016742.1:0-41092 GCA_036024795.1 Galaxias rostratus | reverse complement strand
AGAGAGAGAGAGAGAGAGAGAGAGAGAGAGAGAGAGAGAGAGAGAGAAGGAGAGAGAGAGAGAGAATCTTTACATAAGTGACCTCAGGGATGGCTCCTGTTTGAACTGGAGGTGGGGGTGGGGGGGGGGGAGAGCCAGCGGGGGAGGCGGGGGAGATCCAGAGATCCAGGGTTAACCTTGGCGCTAAGGGAGGACACGGCCTCCTCTGACTGTTGGACTGGGACAGCTTAAGTACATCTGGTTGACTTGAGCGTGCGTCATGCATAAAGAGCAGGTGAGGAAAAGGAGAGCTTACAGGTCAGAGAGAGAGTGAGAGAGTGAGACAGAGAAAGAGAGAGATAGAGAGATAGAGATAGAGAGAGAGAGAGAGAGAGAGAGAGTGAGAGAGAGAGGAGGAGAAAGGATTGGTTGACTAAGGTCAAATCAATTGACCGAGAGGAGCGGTTATGAGCCGTAATGAGTTACAGACATATCTTTATGGCTGCTCATCAAGCTGGCACAGTTTCAGGCCCCATGAGTGTTGGCACTGTTAACCGCCTCGTCGCGGCCACAGCAGAACAAGGTCACCCGCCTTTATGGCCGATTGTTTCCACAAGAATAGAACCGGTGCGAGGTACGCTTCACCAACCAGACAGAGAGTCGGACGTCTGGGTCCTAAAGACCTGCTCTCACTGACCATCTTGGTGATCATGGTGAGGTAGGGCCCGGCGTGCTGGTTGACAGCCAGCAGGTCCAGCAGCCCCACGAACCAGAAGATGATGTCCAGGCTGTAGACGATGTGGGCAGCCACGGGGGGCGAGCCCTCCTGCCAGCGCAGCGCCATGCCGGCCAGGAAGAGGAGGATGCCGAAGAACTCCGAGATGTTCCAGTACTCTCCGAACCAGACCTTCAGCTTCTGACTCAGCTTCCTCGGCTCCGACATCGACACCTGACAGGAACGCAACGTAACTTTGATACAGCTTCGAGGAAGGAAGGTGCGTTTTTTGCGCATCATAAGGGACACCTATTTTTCCTCCTATAAACAATATTTTAAGAATACAACCAACTATATTGAAGAGAAGTTGATACTAAAATATTTTTGGGAGGATTTTTTTTACATGGTGACCTTAAAACTTAAGGAAATCCAAAACATGCTGCATATAGCGTCACTAATACACACACACACACACGCACACACGCACGCACACGCACACGCACACGCACACACACGCACGCACACACAGTATAGGAGCTTTCGATTACCGTCTCACCTCTCTGATCTTCTCTAATGCAGTGCCCAGGATGTAGGCTATGACCAGCCACTCCTGTGGACTCGGCTGGTCCTCCATCTTCACCAGCACGGTGTAGGAGAATAGCATGAGGAAGGCCAGGTAGGACATCTACAGTGCGGCACAATACACACAAACATTTCATGGATGGGTGACACACAGTACACCTCACACATGGTTAGCCTACATACAAATGCATTAACACATACTTTTAAATGCAATTTGTTGGTCCCTGTAGGGGCTAAAAGCGGCAGTAAAGTGGGTAGGCATTACTAACGGTGTGGAAGCAGAACTTGACGACTGGAGCAGAGTAGAACTCATAGAGCCTCCTGGTGACGTGGATCCAGGAGGAGGTGAAGGAGGAGATCAGCCTAGATCCAGGACATCTGTCCTTACAAGACCCACCACCTTCCACATCAGGGTCAACCTGTACAATCAAACAGAGCAGAATGGAATAATCCAATTCAATGAGATGTAGATGTAGGGTGTTTACACAATGTGGTCATGTCGTCCTACATTGTGTCCTTCCTCCTGGTCCTCCCCTGGCTCTTCTGGGTCCCACCCGAAGTGCAGCGCCTCCTGCGTCTGGGGGACGTGGGACATCTCTGCCTTGCTCTTAAACTCCAGCAGCAAGATGGCAGGGGGCAGAAGTAGACTGAGGATGATCTGAAACACACACACAGACACAGGCATAGGCATAGACACAGGCACAGACACAGACACAGACACAGACACTTTAATAGGCACCAGACTCCAAGAAGGTAGCTATGGCTAACGTAGGTCCACTGGCACAGAGCTACCTTGAAGAAGGAGTTCTTCCTCATGTTGAGGCGACCAATCCACAGGTCGTTGAGCAGCGTCTGGGTGCAGGAGTGGGATACGAAGGGCCGGAGGCGGGACGAGATGGCCATCTGCAGACAGCTGAAGTGGCTCCACTCTTGCATCTCCGTGGTCAGCAGCTTCATGGCCATGCGCTCGTTCTGACGGAAGGCGCAGTCCAGCATGTCCACAGCCAGCTGCCCAAACTCCCTGGAGGGTTGGGGACACAAATGGCCGTGTCATCCCCCGGAACACAGAGTGTCACACGCTAAGTGGCCGGTGGCTGGTGAAGGCCGCCCACGACTCACAGGGAGTGGGCTTTGAGCTGCTCGGCGGTGCTGTCGTCCATGTTGCTCTGCCGGGCCTCGTGGGCCATGGCGAGGTACAGCTTACAGGCCACGGTGGCCCGCGCCAGCGCCTCCTCGCCGTGCTGCCACAAGCAGAGCGCCATCTGCTGGCGACGCTGCAGCACTGCCCACACAAACAGGTCGTTGGTGCCGTACACAAACGGCGGGGAGGCGCCCTGGTCAGAGCCAACGCCCGGCTTTGAGCTCAGGACCGAGGAACTTCTCTCCTGGTGGGGGTGGGGGGTTGGAAGAGATGGGTCGTGAGTTAGACAATTCCGGTGATTTCAGTATTGGGTTGTTTTTTAGACAGAACCTCTGAATATTATGTTTGTATGCATGTTTGTCTCTATGTTTGTGGCTGTGCTTTTGTGTCTAAAAATAGCCCTGTCTTTCCAAGCAAAATACCAATTTTAATCTCAGCATAACATGTCTGTCCCCTAAATGAACTCTCAAGTGACCATAACCCTAGAAATGTCAGTAGCTTCCTAGCTCCCAGTGAACAGCTTTTAAAGGGACCTTTCTTCTGTAGGGCTGAGCTGTTCGGAAGAAGTGGGGACGTTGAGGACTCGAAAGGATGCTTTGGTGGACCACTTTGTTCTTGGTCACGTTTTCAGGACTCTCCTCTCTGTTCTCCTATGCAAACACACACAAAGGCAAGGCTATCGTGACTGAGTCGCCTGGTTTACACACAAACAAAGCTCAAGGACTGCAGAGTGGGAATTCACACAGTTTGGTCCTGTCCTTCCTCACCCGACACTGTGTGTGGAGGCTGTTGTAAGCTGCTCTGAAGTGTTTCCGTGTGTACGTGCTGCAATAGGCTGCACCAATCAGGTACTCCAGAACCAGACCAATGTCAATGATAGACAACCTGTAGCCTCTGGGTAATGTAGTCTACAGAGAAACACACGCACAAACACAAAATACTCAAAATTGGTGGTAGTAATATAGTATTGCACCCTGGGTTACCTTATATTTTGAGTATTTACCTTTTTTACATATTCTACAAGATGGCGCAGAAAATTGTCTGCTGTTCCCTGTGGCTGTTGAAAGAAATATGATCAAGGGAAATATTTAAAAAACAACTATGAGCACCTCTATCTAAGTCATCTTAAAACATGGGTTGTTCATTATTATCCCTTTCAGATCCCCAAAATACACTTGACAAAGGGCTCTTGATCTACATACGAGTCCTAATCAACAATCTGCACAAACAGCATCACGGTGCAAAGCAAACGTCAGAAAACAGACTCAATTGACTATATGACCCTTACAGTGTATTGGTATAATTACAATTATAGCCGCAGCGTTAGCAGTCATTAATGAAATAGTCCTCTTTCTCAGAAAAAAAGATCCTAAAGTCCCAGCGTTCAAAGCTGAGTAATTTCTCCTTTAACGCAGAAGAGAAATTGAAGAAATGACACGGAACAGTGAGAGGCGAGAAAGGGCGGCGACACAACACAAGGTTCTTGGAGAGACACAGACATTGACACATTTCCTATGAATTTAACTGAATTTAAGGACATATCGAACCCTCCTGGTGCCATTTGCGACGCACAAGGCCAGAGAAACCCTACCGGGGCCCCCGTCACTACCGTGTTATAGAGCTCCTCCAAGCACGCCACGGTCAGGAAGCAGCTCATAGTCATCCCGTTGTCAATCAACAGCTTGACGAATCCAACCCGGTTCATCACCAGCGCATCCAGCATGGTCTGCTCCAGCGAACCCACCTAAACCCAGACAGAAGAGAAAATGCTGGAGGAACACAAACATTCGCACCGCTCCCACACTACTCCCTGCCCGTGGGGCAGCTCACCTGCCAGTGCTGCCCGAACACCAGGACGTGTTCCTTCGCCATGTCCGCTCTGTCCCAGGCCAACGCTATGCTCAGCTGCCCCGCGGGAGTGGTCCTGGTACCTGTCGATCCCAAAGCCAAGCCCTCGTGAAGGGCACTTCAATAGAAATGGAATAACGTATGCGGATGTAAACAGAGAAAGGCCTGAGGCCGATTACCTTTGAGTGTAGCGGTCAGAATGGCTGAGTCAGCCCCCTGGTGGTCATCGGACTCCGAGTCAAAGATCGAGATCTAAAAGCCAGGGTTTTTATGAGTGAATGAAATAAGTTACTCAGGTCGTTGCCCTCCCATGCATGGACACACTTAAAAACACCCAGCCCTGTCGCTTGTCTTTACTTACAGACTGTCTGTGGCCCATGCACTCCATGAGAAGATCAAAGAGCCGGTCGGCCTCCGTTCTCTCCACACCAAACTCACTCTCTATCCTCACAAGAAAGCCCTCCTGAATGTCAGCTTCCATCTGCCTAAACACGGGGACGACACACACAGTCGCACAACCAGTCGCTCTCCCTTACAATCGCAGGGGTGGTTGATGGTTGAGATCAATATTGCCAGATGGCTGTGTGAGTGTGTAGAGGACTCCTCCTTACCTGTCGGAGTCCGTTTGCTTGTGGAGGAAGGCCAGCAGGTCGGCTGCCCGACCCGATCCTTCAAAGACAAGCACTGGCACGGGTGGCACACTACTCACATAATCCAGCACTATGGAAACAATGCTGGGTCCCCCCTCAACCACCACACACACCACGGGCACACCCTGGTTTAATCCTGATGAAGGGAATGGAAAATCAAAAGAAGGAGCCAATTGCCTTGTTTTGACACAAACCTTTCTAGCAGTCCCACTGTCATAGTCAAACACAGACACCTACACAGGCAGGCAGGCAGGCAGGCAGGCAGGCAGGCAGGCAGGCAGGCAGGCAGGCAGGCAGGCAGGCAGGCAGGCAGGCAGGCAGACACAGACACACAGACACACAGACACACAGACACTCACTGGGGTGTATCCTTTGCAGTTGGATGTGTCTCTCCAGCCCCCTCCTAAGACCCAGCTGGCAGCCGAGTTTTCCCAGAGTTCCGTCATCCACCAGCAGGAAGTGGGAGTGCAGGCCATTCAGACACGCACGCTTTATCAAGGGGTTTCCCAGGGGCTGATAGGGTCTGAGGACCTGAACCACACATAAGATAGCAAAAACCAACACAATGTCGTAAAAAAAAAGGACCTTTAGCGTGCCTGACTCTAAAATCACTTTCCAGAACAACATTATGATTAGACAATGCAAGACAGTGTTTGAAAGATAAGGTAGAAACATACAATGCTGCTTGAATGTAAATCCCTTTACAGATACACCCCACCTTCCTATTTTCTGAATAGTAATACTAGTTATGAGAATGTTTTCTTAATAATTAAAGAATCAAATGAAGATACTTAAGATAATCAGACCAAAACATACACATATACATATATATATATATATATATATTTATATATATATACACACATATATGTAAAGCCCTGTGCTGCAACTAAATTGTGCCTATGCTGGCGCAGCACTCACGTCTCTGCCAATGAGGTCACAATGATTGTCGATCACTCCCCAGGGTGTGACCCCCACTGTGTTTCTCTTCCTGAGGTTATGGCTGCCATAGGCCTTCACTGCCTCCCCTACATACTTAGACACCCCTAGACGAGAGGGCAAACGATGCAATTGGCCACACATATCCATGTCCATTATGCAAACGTATGCTTTTTCAAAGTCACTTACAGTACACAGATATAGCACGCACGCACGCACACGCACACGCACACACACGCACACACACGCACACACACAAAAAGCATCTACAAGACCAGTCAAACGTTGAGACACACTTTCCCATTCAATTCAATGTTAATGTACCCTTACCTGTGTTGATGCCATCCGTTAGTATCCATGCTCCCGTGCTCAGAGCAGCGGTGACCAGGCCTTTGCTGAAGGCCTGCTTGACCTTGGGGGATAGGGGGAAGTTGTCAGTCCCGCCCTGGACAGAAAGCAGCAGTTTGGGACGCTCCATCTGCCATTCCTTTAACATCAGCTGGAGCAGAGCCTCTGGGTTGGAGTCCACAGACACACGGACATACTGAGGAGGAGGGCATGAAGTAGGATAAAGCAGCAGCAATCCACAGGCTGCCAACACTAAGAATTTTGTCCTGTTCTTCTCTATGGTACATACCACACGCTAACAAGAGATCATATTGTTTCAATCATATATCAAATAACACATACAAATTAAACAATCCAACTTATTTCAGGCCTATGCTGAAAACCATCTTAAACAAAAGACAAAGACAAAAATAGTCTTTCTAGTTTAAAAACACAAAAAAAAAACAGAGAACCGATAGCTCCACAGACCTTAGCATGGCATGCTCGCTTGGCACTGGCCTGGAAATCTATGGTGCCATACGCATTGGTGGGACTTGCACTCGTGTGGAGCTCCATGGACCAGGTCACCTCCTCCTGCCCAGGACAGAGGAACTCCAGGGGACCAGACGCGAGCCAAAAATGCTCTCCTATCAGGCGACCGCAGCAACATCTGCAGATGGAAAGAGGAGGTTTTAAGGCAAGGCTTTTTTTATCGCTCTAAAGTTCATTTTGAGGGAAACTCCCACCAACACTTGTCATGTTTTCTTTCCTTTGCTCACAGAAATAACCAAAAATAACACCAGAAAGTCTCAAACATCGAATGCATCAAATCTTTTATCTCCGCATCTCTGTCTTTTATATACGCATCTCTGTCTCATTCTTTCTAAAATATTTACCTGATTAGGTTTTGGCATACTTGACAAACTGGATAGCATCTGGAAAAAAAATATGCATAACCAACCAAACCAAGTGAACCGTTTTCCACATAAATGATTAACAAGGCAGACTTCTAGGTATTCTTTGAAACTTCTTTTCTATTTAATTTGGTGACCTTGCAACTTTTGAGCGCTTGTAATTACCGAGTAAATGTTCTAGAAACAATGTTTAACCTGCATGGGCACTCACACCTAGCCTGATAAACTGAATGCTCACCTGTGTAGGTCACGACACGCTGGGATAAAGCTTACACACTCTCTTCTGAAGAAGTTATCTTCAATCCAAGACCTCCGCAGCTGTAAGAATTGGGGAAAACACACAGTAAGCTATTTGAATAACATTGTTCTTTGAAAAGGTGCTTAAGTAGGATAATGTTATTTTTGAAAAGTATAGTTAAATCCGTGATAAACCTACTGAGAAGGGTGTAAAAGACATTAGTTCTCATAGTAGGCCTAAACTGGCTTCTGAATTTGTGGAATCTTAAAGCAGTTTTTATCTAACTGTGTTTTTCCACTGGGAATAGAAGAAAAACCAGTCAATTATTTAAGGCTTCAAATCCACGCTTCTCTTCTTGTTTAACATTGTAGTGATCCTTATATAGTGTCCTTAATCCCACCTACTCAAACATTCTTACTAACAATGGCTGCAGTCAAAACAGAAGCATTTGTAGGAAAGACGTGGGAAACATATAACATCCTCTTCCTGCAAACTCGATTCAGTGTTTAGGCTCTTAACTACTTAGTGGCCAGTGTAAACTTCTCTCAAGGCCTGGGATCATAGTATAACCAGTAAACAAGAAAAAGACAAGCTACAGTTTTTCATAATCAGAATATTAATAATACCTAAAACATATTACTCTGTTAATACATAGCCAAATTTTAATTCTTCGCCAGTGTGCGAAAACCTAATGAGAGACAGAGAGCGAGACAGGTTGCCAGATTTTCCATTATACCTATTTATTATTTACATATATATTTATTTGATCATTTATTGCCAGCGTTGGCCTAAAAGACAAAATTAATGAACCCATGGCATCCAGGAGAGGCCATTTCTGGGGTCAATTTAGGGTCAACTTTAAAACTTGACAAAAACCAGGTCATGATCTTTCGCAAATCTAATCTTAAATTAACTTCGATAATTCAATTGACCGATTGACTGTTTTAACCAACTTACAAGCAACATGTAAACATTAACAGCTAGGTTACAGACCAAAGACTGCTACCCCAACAACCTGAAATTGGCTAAATCTATAATTGACCCGTTGTTTAAGCTTACCATTGCAGGGCACTACGTTCGGCGCAAGCACAGCTGTCACATGTGTATGCTGTATAGCCTACCTTTTGCAGGTTAACTGGAAAAGACAAATTACCCCCACATTCTACTCCCATCCATTGGCCAGCTTCTTCAAAGGCGGGGCTTTTGTCAGGTCTAGTCCAAGGGTCAGACAAATCCCCTTACAGTGACCTTGAATAGCGTCTAACCTCCCACTAAAACATACATCAGGATGAAAAGAAATGCCTGTGACTCAGTTCTCTATGGCCACTAAATCGGAGGAATTTCGCAGAAACTTCCAAATGGGCTCTGGGAGCCGTCGTCAATATTTATATTTAAAAAATTGGTCTGCCCTCACTGTCCACATATTTTGTGAAAACCCGATAATTCTGCCTTTGTTTTTTAGGACCTATCCCATCAAAAAAATCAGTGACAGTGAGCTACTTGTGATAGCTTGAAGTTTTGGACGAGTGCCAGAGAATGGTGTTGTTAATTATGCCTCCGTTCGTTTCACAATCGTCAAATCAAATAGGATTAACTTTAGATCATAGTACTGTAGTACTTCAGGGCACTTACCGTAAAGCAAGATTATGAGGCAGACATCCCGCTCTCCAGAACACAGAAAAAAATTGCGTATCTATAATAAAAATACAGTATTTATGCAACTAGTGTGTCCACACAAATAATGATTTTTTTATACTTTTGGTGAAAGGCATACAATAAAGGCAAGTGGTGTGAAATTATTTAATAAAATCAATCATATACCACTAGGTTAACATTCTATAGAGATAAATCACAACTACCACTATCACACTAAGATAACCTGTCCTAATAACAGGTTCTAGAAGGCCCGTTATTAGAGCTGGTTATCCAGTAATGAGGAAAAACAAAGAGCTCAGAAGCATAACCTACACTAAATACATCTGATAGATCTCCACCTTACAGACCTGTTCCCTTAGTTAAAATGTAAAAACAACCCTAACTTGTTAATTAACATAAAGGCAATAATGAATGACTTATGTGAGACTATAAGTAAATATATCCTTCATATAAACACAGATATCCGCAATGTAGTTAAGTCTCTACTCTCTATGAATAAGGTTCTTAAGTTTAAGGTCAAACGAATACAATTCATAAACAGCAATAATGTTAACCTAAAAACACATAATTTTGAGTATATGAGGGTTGCTTTTAGTGACATTACAAAATGAACGAAAATGTTAAATATGCTTATCATGTTTCCATGGCATCACATAAAACATGTTTGATAAATTGTCCTTTTGGTTGCAATGTGCTGTCAAGATCTTGCAAGAGAGAGAGGTCTAACGCAGGCAAGGGGGCCCTCCAGTACTGGAATGAGTTGAATTTGCTCAGGTCAGAATCACCATCATCGTGCTCCACACTACTTGTGACAGGTTTCAGGACCTAAAGTTTGAAAGGATTAATAGATACAATTTTACTGAAAGTTCTTGTAACATCTTTCAAAACATATTTCCTGAAAAAATGTTAAGCCTTTCGCAATGGTGACATCATGTGGACAAAACCGTCAATGTGCGTCTTCTATAAAGTGAACATTGACAAAGTCAGAAAAAATATCGTTAAGCAACGAAATAATGTAGTTATATTACTTACTCCATCGATAACCTTATTGAAACAATGTAGACTGGCAGGATCTTCTCTTGCATGCTTCTTCAAGTAAGCATTGCTCTCACGTACAGGCATAACGTCGCATCCCTTCTTGAAACGTCCGTCTTGAACTGAACAATCGAGTGATGTTACAGTTACCAGCTTATCACTGGTGGAAATCTTGCGGGGAGGCGAGTTCTCTTCATGAGATCGCCCCTCTTCGAAATGAAACGGCCTTTTTTTGCGGTGTTTGTTATTTAACAAAGCTAGCATTGATGGCGGATTCAGGTCCCCAGCTGCGGCCATGCTTTCGAACTGCGTATCAAACCTGAAGAGCGAAATCGTTGTAGGGGATAGATTATCATGAATAAATAGAGTTTCAGCTCGCCTTTTGGTCATTTATCCCCACAGTGTAAGCCTTTCTCCAAAGAAGTAACACTTTGAAATTTGGACACTGGAACAGGTGTTAGCATTCGCTAATTTCTTCTCATCCCTCATATCAACACCGTGAACCACAATTCCCGTGCTCCGCCCATTTGTAAGTTAACCCCACGTTTTTTTTTTTTTTTTTTTAAGATAGACAGAGATGTTTTGTGTGCTATTATCAACAAATATACATTTGAAATTAAGCAATTTCTGTCAATAAAAGGTGTAAAAAGATGTTTGTTTAATTATGAGACAGCAGGTAAAACCACGGTATCATCACATTTAAATCATTATTACTTAATCAGTCATACACAAGTTTAAAACAACTTTGTCCAATTCAGAAAATATTATGACCTTAAGACACTTGTTGGAGCCACATTAAATGTAAACTCATTACATCTCAAATGGTGCCTCATGCTCATCCAAATGTCAAAGGTTGGTTATTTCAGACACAATGCAGGCACATACAGCTCTGATGGTTGAATCCTGCTGGCTTGCCTCTCCTGTGCAGTATAATTATTTAAATGAGTTGAAGACACACTTGTCCACCAACACCTCCAAAACCGCACATACAATGTCGTTCAATATATTAGTTTGTATACTGAATTGAACTAAGTCAAGAACCAGTAAGAATGAACAGGACTGATTTGTAAGAGACCAAAGCTGTGGGTAAGCATTACTAGTAGGTCCCAACTCACATGAAACCAAACATCGGTACCATGGAGAGAGTACGACATTCAGCCGTGCATCTGATGGCAATGATCAATCCTGGTCTGAAAGATGTCACATGTGTAGTGCAGTGATGGAATACTTCTTCACACGTTAATCCTTAGCCGTAATCTGTATCAACGCCAGGCAGTTTTCAGAAGGGAGGGGTTGAAATGGTTGACTTTTCCATGATCATTTGTCTGTAAAAATAATGGCCATGGAAGAAAACCCACAGTCCTATATCTGTTATAATTTTATAATTGAGAACAGAATCTCCTCCTGACCAAACAATGCCATTTGCGTCGCTGGGCTGTCACGTAAGGCCATTTTCTTGTAGAGGCGAGGCATCTGGTCGCTGGTTTTTCGACCCGGCATTTTGAAGGCCGTTGCTGTACACACCAGCTGGTTTCCGTGCCACGAAGAAGACACAGTCATATACGTATCTCAACATGGAACGGTCATTCTCCGTGTAGGTGGTCTGCACAGATTCCCTCTCCACCTGCAGGCAGACAACAAGGTTTAAAATGATTGCTAATTGAAGTTGAAATGTCACCCTAATTTGAATCTTTAATTTTACCTCAAGTTGAAATCCATATTTCATAATGGCAGATCTGATGTCTTCATAGCTCAGCTCAATGGAGAGTTCATTAGCCATGTTTTCAAAATGGTACAGTAGAGGTCCTAGCAAAAAAAATATAGCCCTGTTTATGTTCCTACAAAACCTACAAAATAACTCAGAGCCTAAAAATCAACATAAGTAGGCTGGTCACAATAGGAATTTCCAACTACGTGGATTACAAAAGAAAACTGTATGTTCACCCATTATCTTTAGAACCATTTCCATATGATGTTGGCTTTGAAAAAACATACATCTTATGCAAACACGTATCGAATAGCATGATTTTGCAGTGTCATAACTGGCTCACCCAGGTTGATCCAGACTCCCCCAGGCTTGAGAATGTTCCAGATGGTTTCAATGTAGTCAATGACATTATGGGCTGTGTCGATGAAGAAGCAAGTTACCACACAGTCCCAAGAGTCTGGGAAGGGAGGACAGACAGGACAGACATCCATGAAATTGTCATTCATAATTTCCTCCCAAAATAATTAAAGAACAGAACAGATGGCAAAGCCAAAAGCATACCCGTCTCTGTGTAGATCTCCTGGAAGTCTCCAGCCACCATGGAGAAATCTGAGCTCGTCGGCAGGCTTTGAGGGTTGACATCAGGGAAACGTATCGGTCGTGTCTGGTCAGCAGACCTCTTGTTGTTGCTAAACTGATGGATCCAGGGGTAGAGAGTCAGGGAGTTCACCGTTTCACACCTCGGAAATAGGAGAGTCAGCAGAGACATTTAAATGATAATAACAGCTGTATGAACAGGCAAGATCCAGATCAACGACAAACCTTTCATCTTCAAAAATGGAAACCAGCCCTTAGCTGGCTGGCCAAGCAAGAAAGCTAATGCATGTGGGTGGCAACGAACCTGACAGCTTATCCAGCAACACAAAACTCACAAGTAGCATTCCCAAGGTTTACAATTAAAACAAGCAGGCGTGAAAAGATATCTTCCAAATTTCAGTTTCCCATTATACATATTTTAAATGTTGATACATTGTCATGGTAAATGATGTGAAGCCTACCGTCAGTACCGTATGTTTTCAGGGTTTTGCTTTGCTTCGTTTGGTTATTTGTAGAGCTGACAGTTCATCGATGCACACATGCATTAGCCTCCCAGATAGGTTAGTCGGCCAGGGGCTGACTTTGCAAGCACCTCCCTATTCAGAAGCAGTAGTTATATTAACTCTGGACACAGTCTCAAGAAACAGGTGTAATGTAAGGGATACCTGTTAAGGATGAAGTTGGATGAGAAAAGCATAAAGAAGCTCCATTCGTTTCCCTGGCAGGCATAGCCCAATTTAGCGATTTCCCATGCCAGACGACCAAGCCCGGCCCCGGGGACCAGCACGCTCACCTTAGACACGTCACTTCAGTCACAGACAGACAAAAATGCAATCATAAGAGTACTAATAGGAAACCTGACAAAAGAACAAGCCGTGTATTAGTATGTGTCCGTGTGTGTGTGTGTGTGTGTGTGTGTGTGTGTGTGTCTCACTATAGGTCACTGGGAAAAAGTTTCTCGATCTCCTGGATTAGGGGCTTGTAGCATGAGTCTCTCTCTGCCTTGCCTACTTCACTCCAATCTCTGACAAACTGCTTGATGGTGGACTTGAGTTTATCCATGTCAAAGGTGGATGATGGGCGCACTTTTCTCAAGTCATCCTGGACAAAAAATATTACATCGCGACACAGAGGGTGTATGTTAAAAAAAGTGTTCCGTGTGTCTACAAATTCATACAATCCGACTGTTTAGCTTACCTCTTCACCATACTCCATGTTTTCAAACATGTTGACACAGTTGAGCACAATGGCCTGAAGCACCTCTTGATTGTGGTCCACACAACAGTTGATTCGTTCTAGATTGGGCAAGACATCGGGCAACAACAGCTGGTGATGCTGTGGAAGGCTTCGAAACTGACGTTCAGCACGCTTCACCCGCTCCTGAACATGGACTCTGACAGAGTGGCATTTCTTCATTGCATTACTTTTGTAAAACTACATTTTAATACAGAAATTTGCACACGTGCCACCTGGAGTAATGACTTTACTGTCTGCGCTGATGTAGGACTTTTCAAGTAAGACAGTGAAATTAATCTAATCTTCACATAGGCCTGTAGACTGATTTTATTATGATTGGAACACAACCCTATACATCTAGACATTTGTAAATGTAGAGTTAGAAGTAGACTTTTAGGAAAGAGTCAGGGGTTGTACAGAGCGAATCGTGTACTACGAGTATGACAGTCGGCTGCCGTAACAAACATGACAGGAATCAGGGCAGAGTCCTACCCCCATGACAATATGAGACATGGCTAAAAACCGAATGTGAGGCCACTGTTTAGCTATTAATAACCTACCACATTCCCTTTTACATAATCAAAATTGATCAGTTATAGTAAGCTGGTGTCAAAATAGCTAACGTTAGCTGCCTTTTGTTTAGGTCAAGCTAACGACAGATATAAGAATCATGTTACGCTCACAAATCCCCTTGTGATAGTCCATACCTGTAATATCTAAAAGCATCGATTACTTTCCAAAAGTGTTGCCTTTCAAGCCTCGAATCCTCTTCTGGTGTATATTTAATCCTTTCTTTGTGAAAATAAGGTTCATCTTGCTCCCCATCCGTGACTTGTTCACCACCTCCTTCTGCCATGTCTGGAATCTGAATTCAGGCTTGTAGCTAGCTCGCAATACACAGACCAATCCAATCGATTTAAAAAAAAAAAAATCAGGAAAAGTAGTCAAGATCGCTCAGGGGCCTTAAACGAATCCAAATACGACTGCAATTAACGACAAGAATTTAACGTTTATGTTATGTATACTATATATAATGCTATTTATTGAGTAGTCAATATAATTGTTACCGTTTAAAAATAAAACAGATGTATTTTTCCATTACCTTACAATACTTGATAGACAGATGCATTGTATTTGATGTCCACACTTTGTCTATTAAGAATTTAAATTATTTCTGTGCATCATTGTTTTCAATACTTTACTTTTTTTTCTTGGTTCGTCATTAATCATAAACTTAATTGTGGCTTAATATGTGAATGCATATAACTACTATATTATACTGCTTGCAAGCACACAAATCACACACAAAATAATTTTATTGACATTTTATCGATTTTCAAGTGGTCTTTTGACATATTCCTCAAACATGTGCTGTTTTCCTCAGATGTTTGGGTTGACAATCTTTCCCATGAAGAGGATGCTGTTGGCAACCGTGTCAGTGAGCATAACAAAGAAAGGTCGGTTGAAGATCAGTGTAGGAACAACACGGAATGACAGGGGTGTAAACTGTACGCCTGTAGCACCAGCTGCAGTTGCACCTTGCTCATCCACATCCAAGCTGGCTTGGTGAACAACCTTTGAATAATTCACAAAGGTTACATAATGGGATAATGTTTTGAAAGCATCAACAGATTAATTATATCATTAGTTGGATACCTCTGTTTTTGCTCTCTGGCTTTTCATGTTTGGATTCGGACAACTAATTTATACTGGACAGCAAACTTAAAAACAGTGTGTCACTGGACACATTAGAACGGTAAATACGACTGTTTGATCCTGTAATTATTGAAAGACAATATGGACATACCTCTGAGACAAGTACTTGTTGATCCTCAGAAATTCCACGGAAATCTGCTCCATTACTGAACATGTCTGACATTCCCATCTGATTCAGGACGTCTTTTAGAGAGTATGATGTCTTGATGGAGAACTTAGGAACAAACACTTTATATTCCCTAAAAATGAATACAAACACTGCATATTTTCCAACAATATCAGGTGGAAATTTTTTATATATATATATATATTCCTTCCAGTTGTTTGCAATATAGCGTTATGAAGGGTTGTGATATAAGTATAGGCACTTGTAATAATTGGTTTTCTCATACCTGGCCTTCTTCCATTTGTTCCACTTAGCAACATGGTTATGGCATATAACTTGTTCAAAACCAGTGAATTCCCTGTCAGGCATTGCCAGGACCATGGAGTCAGAGTCATTAAAACGAAGGAAAAGCACAGTTGTGGCAATCTCCTGGTCATAGTAAGCACTGAATGTGCCTTCCACACTCATCATCTGGACAGGAACTGTAGTCGTGCTATCCACATGGAAATTTTCCTCCCCGGTTTCAAGTGGGTCAAACGGAATATCCCATTTTCCTTTATGAGGATAAAAAGATGTCCAGTATAAGTAAGGGATCCTACACGGTTTGGCTATTGAGTGTTCTTTTGCCAAGCAGATATATTATTCCAGCGTCTTTGAGTGTTTTGAAAAGCGCTTTATAAATATAATGTATTATTATTATTATTATGGAGAGACAAACATCTCTAACTAAGCATGTATTTTGACAAAGCCAACCCAACAATGCCATTGTATTCTTTACCTTTGTAATATATGTAGTTCAGAAGGTACATGATCGTAGCTGGGTCCAGATCTTTGACCAGGTTGTCTATCTTACCCTTGGTCTTCTCTCTTACATATCTATTAATTTTATTTGTGGTCTCGCTGGTATTGGTGAAGTCAACGCTAAATCCCTCTGCATGGTAGGATTGTTTCATTACCTCTAGGAACTCCGGGCGTGGTTTAAAGGTGTCGTGTATGAAAAGTGCAGTTCCTGCAGCCATGTCCTGTGTCTTATAGTGGGGCATTGTAAGGAGTGCCTGAAAAGCTTCATCCACTTGACTCTGAGACAGGAGGGTATTGTTGAGGCCCAATCCTTGGAATAGCTGCTGGTGTGTCTTTCCCCTGGACCCCAGAGACAAAGCGGTCAAGGCAAAGGTCACACTTATTGGCGAGATGAACACATTTTTGCCCTGGGAGCTTGGATGAACTACAATTTGCTTGTAGAGGCGGAAGGCAAATTCTTGGTTTGCATCTACTATCAGAGAGAGGCTTTGGTTGATCCCATGATGTATGTGGCCTTTGTCATGATCCTTGTGGTGGAGGTGATGGTCACTTCTCCCCAGGCTAAGTACTGCTGATATAATCCACAAACTCAAGGCTGACTGCATCATGGCAATCTAAAGCAAACAGTTCAAGCATTACAAATTTGTAAAAATATATTTACATGCAATCATTTTCCTTTTTCTCCAATTTTACCAAATAAAAATGTATGATTCGTAAGATCCATTGATCTGTCCATCCATCAGCATTATATCTATGCTAAATCTGTCCATATACAGACTCTTCCCCTCTTCGCACATCAAGATATTTTCAACAGGCTTATAGCAACTCAGATTTTTCTACTTGTGATCAATTTGATTATTTTACATCCTTTCCCAATAATTGGTCTTCAAAAAACTTTTAAATGGGTCAAAAAACGGCTTTGTTTTATGGACTTGTTCTGAAAGTGCTGATATTGTAAGTGTCCTTCAAGAGACACATCTCTCTGCTCAGCAAGAGAAGCTGCAACTCAGCTATTCAGATCTTTATCGGAAGTTCAAGCAGTAGATTTGTAATCCTTTTAATAAAATTCTACATCAACTCATATGAATAAACATATTACGTATGTTAAGTTTTGTACTTACCTTTCCCAGGTATAGCGTTCAGCTTGCTCCGATGGCATAAGCCTACTGTTGTTTCTGACAGATTAGCTGTTTTCTTTTTGTAACGATTATTGGTACTGCACTTTGACTTGTTTATTTTCTACCTCGTCTATTTGCCTTTGTTCTGGATTTTATATTTGTTCTGTGTAATCATTACAGTGTCGACAGGATTTTTAGACATGATATTAAAACTGGTAAAATCCTATTTATATCTCTGTAAAGAGGCAATCACTTGATCATTGTTGAATTCTAATTTTGCATTATGTTATATATGGTTCATTTATTCATATCGTGTTTTATGGGCTGCGTAGCAGGGGCCCTCATTTTGTATATCTCCAACAAATTATTTTGGTGATATAGTGTCATAGAATTTGCCTGACCTGGCTTCATCTGACGTTTTTGTGCACCGTGTAGGTTAGTTAATTAAAGTACTTTGGACTTCATCAGTCATCAAAACTACCAAAAATAACCATCTGTAGGATTAGGATTATCCGGTAGAGTTAGCATTACTAGGTAAATACTTCGTTGCAATAAAATCCATAATCAAGATACCTCAAAAATGTCCAAATTATTGATAGTTTTTCTTTATTTAACGGTGGTGCAGAAAAAAGTGGGAAATTGAGGTTCTTTACTTGTAGACAACTTGTAGGTAGGCAAATAAAAACAATCGATAGACAGACTACATTTAAAATAGATCGACACCCAATAAAGTTCTACTTCTGGCAACTTGCAAGTAATAAAAAAGTGATCAAAGGCAACACAACGGGCGTGGACCTGAACATGAGTTCACACTTTCACTGTAACTGGGCATGCGTACGTCAACTTTTCCGTATATTGAGCGGATAGGGCGGCCAACTTCCTTATTGGATATAAGAAAGTAACGTTGCTTTGTTAACGACGTTTAAAACAATTGCTGCATTATCTTTTTTGCAAGAAACATGTCTAAGCCTCCTCCAAAGCCAGCAAAGCCAGGTAAGATTGAAATTAGTATCTGGTGGTGACTGGTAGTACATTATCTATAGGAGCTCAGCGAGTGGCAAAGTGGTCGTGATAGCTTGCTAAAATAGCCTACGATACACCTTGTCATCAGAACTAGAGAGGGGCGGACCTTGTGGATCGTTGTGCGCTGTCTTTTTCTCACAATTTTCTATTTAATGGTTTTAAACCAATTTATGTATCTGAGTTTTAGTTGATCAAATTGTTTATAATCTTAGTTGATAATCTATATGTTTAGTTAAACTATCAACGCAATCAAATTTAGGAAGGTAGTCAGATGATTAGATCCAACATCAGGCGAGCGTAAACTACCGCAATTTCCCTATTTCCATGCAACATCATGTCATACGGATGAAACAGTGACTGACAATGCCAGGACTATAGATTAATATATTCTGAACGCGTGGAGAAGTTATGGAACGATACTTCCTCATAAAGTTAAAATGATAGACCAGTCAAAAGTAAAATGGTCGTCTTGTATAATAAGCAGTCGGTCACATTAACAAACTGAGCTTTGGTGATGCAGTTTTATATTCAACATCTTTAAAACCCTGTCTATGAGACAAGGAGTCGTAAATATACACATTTCCACTAAATGCTCAACAAACTGCCAAATGCTCAACAACTTTCAACAAATTGTTTTGGGCCCGTTTCATATTTTTAAAAGGGATTTACTTGTAAAGCTAGGAAGTATGACGTGCTCTATATGAGCTCACCATCGTTTAATTCTAAACATATTTGTTTTAAAAAAAAAAACCTCCATGCTCAATCGTTTAGATGTTACGTGACAAACTGGTGATATTCTACACAACCCCATACATGGATAGTCAACGATGTTACCCATGCAAGCAAAAGACTGCTTATAGAATACTCATTATGCAGTAGAGCAAGCCAAGAGTGTGTGAATTCAGTGTGCAGGCTAGTCAGTGCAGGCCTCAGTGTGCTAAGAAGGCAGGACGGGGCCTGTATATTCACGCCTTCTCTTTAAAACAGTGCTGGACTTGTTTTCCAGATCAGCAGCACCCTTTCTGCTTCTAACACATGCAACAGATGTACCTTGGTGCTGTTGCTGTACGTCGATTACTATCCCACCAATTGAATGCAGGTTTACAACGTTTCTTGAAATGGATCGCCACTCCATTGAGTTACATTACTTTAAACTAATTAATAAATAAAGATTAAATACAAATTTAGCAAATAGTTATTTAATGAGAAATTTCCCCCACAATCTTTTTGGCATTGATTTACACCTACATTGTCTTCCTTAAGAACCCCAATAAGTTCTGCAGATTTTTTTTTTCAGTGTTGTAAGTGTTATTACCGCAAATAAGAAAGATAACCACTCTGGTCGCATTCCAACTGTGCAGTCAATGTCAGACTATGGTGTATGTCACTGCACGATGGTTTGCCTGTCAGCTCCGGGCTATACAAGGGGTGTGTGCATCAAGTCAGGTATTTTAGGTTCTACATCGTGGAGGAGTGTGAGCGAGAGTTTACGTGGGGGATTGGGATTGGGCTTACTAACATCACCTCTTCCTGTCGCCTTGCTCAGGTCAGGTCAAGGTGTTCCGGGCCTTGTTCACCTTTGACCCACGAACGGTACGTTTTTTTTCTTCTCTATGATTCCCTTTTTTTTGTCTATTCTTGGTCTTTTATAGCTACCTCCCCCACATGATTACCAACTCACTCTGATTTGCTTTTTAATCCTTTTCAGCCGGATGAGTTGTACTTTGAAGAAGGAGACATCTTGTACATTTCTGACACGGTAAGTTGAGCTTGTGCCATGACTCTTTTTCTTGTTCTACCTAGCCTATGATTACTACGTCTACGTCTTATTTTTTCACTTATCCTCTGTTTGGGCATTGTCTTTCTGTTAGTTATCTCCTGTTTTGACTCTTGCGTCCTTAATTTTCCCATCTTTTCCCGTTATCTTCCTCCTCTGTGTCTTTTGTCTGTTTTCCTCTGCCTCAGTGCGTGCCTCTCAACTTTGACTGCTTGTCTGTCACCCTCAGAGCGACAGTAACTGGTGGAAGGGGACTTGCAGAGGGAGAAATGGCCTCATTCCCAGTAATTATGGTAAGTTATAAGCACAGCCACAGAACTATATTTGATGTCCCGTCAACCTTATTCCCCTTTTATATTCCATTGTTGTTGTGATTAGTCATTGTAGTCCCTCTTAAGGACTGTCTGTAGGGAGAACTGCCAGTGTGTACTGAAATTTTTTTTTCACACATCACTTTCACTACCTACAGTGGCTGAGCAGGCAGAGTCCATCGACAACCCAATGCATGAAGCAGCAAAAAGGGGTAAGTGGAGACGCGTGTGTCCACCCTTATCACGTTTGTTCTAGTGCCTTCTAAATCTGGCCATTGTTTTACATGCAGAATATGTATGACCCGTAACGTACACTAACCATTTAGAGTAAATGTGTGTGTAAATCGTTACCATATTAACTGCGTTGTTGGCTCTGTGTTTATTCAACAGGGAATCTGAGCTGGCTGAGGGAATGTTTGGAGAACAAGGTGGGAATCAATGGACTGGACAAAGCAGGAAACACTGCCCTCTACTGGGGTTGCCATGGAGGACACAAAGGTCAGCGCATAGGGAACAAGGAAATTAACAGCTGTTTGTATCGAATGTAAATTTCATAATCCAAATTCAAATTCAAATTCTTTTCCTTCTAATTTTTCATACTTTAATACTTTAGTTTTATTTCGGACAGTTGGTCAGTGAGAATTTATTTGTTTTTTTTATACCTAAACCTAACCTAAGTTTTTTAAACCCAGTCTCATATCACTTTTACTGTAGTCATTGTAATTATGTCTTTACAGATGTAGTGGAACTCTTGCTGAGTCAACCGAACGTAGAGCTCAACCAGCAGGTCAGAGTGATGTACTTAGTTGTTATCGTCTTATTCAATCCACCTCAATTATTATGTGTGTTATAAGAATGGCTTGAACACCATGCTCTAAAAGTGTGCGTACAAAAACACTCGGGTGCTATAGTGGTGTTTCATTATATTTTATTTGCACGTAAAGATTATTATGAACTTGATGATGATGATTGGCATCATGGCAGTGGAGCTCTAAACGTGTTTGAGTTCCATGTCCTGTGTCGTCTCCAGAATAAACTTGGAGACACTGTGCTGCATGCAGCTGCCTGGAAGGGTTACTCTGATATAGTGGAGATGTTACTGAACAAGAGTAAGTTTATAATGGTTGTAAATTATGTTTTAAAAGATGACTTGATAAACGATTATATGACAGCTCATAAATAGACGTGTTTCAGATGCCAGGACAGATATATTGAATAATGAGAAGAAGCTGGCTTTGGGAATGGCAACAAATGCCCAGTGTGCCTCGCTTCTGAAGAGGAAACAGGGAAGCAGTAAGTCATTTGGTTTGGCAAATGGTGCTCTTGAATCCTTTCAATAATACTTTGCAGTTCTGTGTCATCAGTTCAATTAATTCATCAAATTCGTACGAACAAGTCAGACTCGGTACTGCCTCTAAATGTGATGGTGTTAACGGCATCGGTGGATGTTTCTGTTACAGACCTGACGCGAACACAAAGCAACGCTGACGAGTACCTTGATGATGAAGATTCTGACTGAAACCTCAGGCCTGCATTTAATCACACGAAAACATTAATGGGAACACAGCGTTTCCACTCTTGGCCTCAAGCTGTGAGCTGAAGTGTACTACGTTGAAACGGTCACTGGATTGTGTTGAGATAATGTGTGTGTGTGTGTGTGTGTGTGTGTGTGTGTGTGTGTGTGTGTGTGTGTGTGTGTGTGTGTGTGTGTGGTGTGTGTATGTGCCTGCCTGAGAATGTTTGTGTGTATGCATTGGGGGGAGGTATTAGGACGTGTAATGCTTTCCAAACAGCATATTTTGTCTTATCAAAAAGGCAGGGATAATCCATAAAAGTAATATGTGTATGTCTCTTATAAGTGAGTGGTGTAACAATTTACGAGGGTCTTTAAGAGGTGATGGGATTGAGAAAATCATTACTATCATATATCAACTATCAATTGTTTATGGAACCATGGATAGGATTGCCATATGAATGGCTTTTTTTCCCCCCATTTTGATGAATTATTACACCTAAGGCATCATCACACCGATGATATTCATAATGTTAAACTTGTTGGATATCCACAGTACAATTTGATGAGACAATTTATTTACTGGTTAGCTAGTTATTTAAAATCGTTTTGTCTGTTCTTGTTTTTAATGCGTCCAGCTGCATTCCGATTGGCGGAAGTCTTCCTTAATGTGTGCATTCCAGTGTATGAATCTTTGTCAATTCCAAAATCTTCACATTGCTTATGTTACCACAATAAAATGTGATGGCGTTCCACTCGACACATTTTAATGTGCCTTATAATGTGTGATAAACCATTCTGTTTTTGAGAAAATATTTTTCAGCATTGTTTTTACTATCTAGAAGTGCTTTTTCTTTGTTTAAAAATTATGCAATTAAAAATTATTTTATCCAATATTTGTTTTGACTATCAGCATTCATGTTCTTTTTGGTCATCGGTTTAAGTCAATTGGACAATGTGAATGTTGTTGTTTAGATAAAAAATTAATTCATACTAAAATGTATTGGTCTTCAAACCGTACAGCAGGTTTCAGCATTATTCTACTGTTCTGTCTTTTATTCATTGAACACCTCACATCCTACATAAGAAGCGGGTGGAGCAAAGACTGGTTTTGTTGTGGGTGTGGATACTAAACATCCCATGTCAACCCAAGTAACTTAAAAGCATCTATGATGTTCCATTGGACCTGCGTTCCCAGCCTTGTTCATGTAAATGGATATCCAGTGAAGACAAGAGAAGTCACTGAGAGGAAAGCAGTCTTGAGGCTACACTGCATTAACCGCTTATGTTTACCTCGTAGTTCGTGAGGAGAAGGCCCTTGAAGGATCTGGTACTGCTTACATGTCAGCGGACATGTCCCAGAAAGGACCTGGGGTGAACAGTGGATGTTCCGGAATAAGGGAAGAATTCAAGGTTGTTATTGTTGGAGATGGGGGCTGTGGAAAAACGTCTCTTCAGATGGTTTACACGAAACGAGATTTTCCAGAGGTAATACGAACTAGGAAGAAAGCTTTTGGCCTTTGCTTAATCTGTAGACTGCAACTTGATGATGGCCACACAAATGTGCAATACCGCTTTTATCGAATCACATTTTGCGTTGTTTTCTGCCTTTCAGACACATGTGCCGTCTGTATTTGAAAAGTCAATTGCCAATGTGAGGTACAGAGGGGAGGAGTTCCGTCTCAATCTCTATGATACTGCAGGTACTAGTTGAACAGGTATGGCAGGTCTTTCGCAGGTGTGTCATGCCGATAGAGTGATTCCATGCAGTCTTTAATCTTCATAAATAACACATATTTTATGAAAATATAATATTGACCTTGGGATCTGTGAATGGTTACCTGCTGATTGTGTTTTTCTGATGAATACTAGGACAAGATGATTATGACCGCTTAAGGCCTCTATCCTATCAGAATACACACCTAGTATTAATCTGCTATGATGTAACTTGTCCCTCCAGCTTTGACAATGTCTTGATAAAGGTATTACACATTTCTAAAAATACTTTTGTGATCCAAGGAAGGATGAGATATCAAATAATAAAAACAAAACATAAACGCCTTGTATTTTGTTAAGGGTGTTGACTTGTTTTCAGTGGTACCCTGAGGTGCATCATTTTTGCCCTGGTGTGCCTATCATACTGGTGGGATGCAAGTCAGACCTGCGGAGAGACAAGACCCTGGCTAGGAAACTCTGGGTTTCAGGGCAACACTCCATTACCTATATTCAGGTACATACAGCTGAGAAATTCTTTGGCTTTGGTTTTCTGAAAAGGTTGTCTGGTCGTAGTAAAACCCAAATTTCCCAGAGCCATCTTGACAAACAAGTCTTCATTAGCATGATAAAGAATAGTGACACATCTTATGAATGCATGAACAACAATGGGTCACTCCATGGAATGCTTCTGCTTCTGACCGTTTCACTTTACTCACAGGGAGAGGAGACCAAAAGCAAGATTGGCGCTGAGCTCTACATGGAATGTTCAGCTAAACACAACGAAAATGTGCATGACATATTCAGAGAGGCTACCAAGAGGGTTTTGATTGCAACAAGAAAAAACAAAGAAGTGAAAAAGATGGAAGGCTTGTGTGTTCTTCTGTGATGTCTACATCGTCTGCTAGTGCGAAGATGTCACACGCTCGGTTCTCAATATTACATGATTGTGTGGACCTTCAGACAGCTGACAGTGTCAGATAAAATGCACTTCCTTTGTGTCCTTTCCGTCAATACTTTACTTAAAAAAAAAAAAAATTCAATGTAATGTTAATTTCTTGGCAAATGTTATATGTTGTGTTGTGTAGTAGTTTTATACATTTGTTATTTTTTCCAGACATATGTAGTTACATTACTTGTGTTTTTTATATGTAATAAAAGAAGCATAAATTACCACATTGTGGTCACATTTGGATCCATTACAACCACCACCTTCTTGCTGAACCTTACTTAACTCAGTGAATGTACTGTAATACCACATTGAACTCAGTGTGCACAGGAAATACAAAATAAAGAAAGCCGACCTCATCTGTAGATTCATTTTGAAATGGCGAACATAACCGTAGAAGTATTGCGTGTGTGAAATAAATATAGTTTCAGCCGTTTTTTTATTTAAAAACAGGAACAGTTCATGTGCCTTACTTGTGTACGATTCATTCACATAGGATGGCACTATGACTCCAAGTTGTTTCATCATAGCTATGCTGGAACAGCCAGATGAAAACGGTAGGGCATGCATGGGCTTTATTTCCAACACAGACAATTGTAAAACGTGCCAGCAGATTCTAATTTGTAGGGCCTGTTGTGCTTACATTAGGTGCATAGGTGTCATTCACAAACTTATGAACTCATTACTTTGCATGCATACAAACAACTTGGTTTCGAAAGTAGGATTTTAAAGTATACAGAAAAGTTCAACTCCTCTAGTATATCCACACAGTATAATTTCCATAATGTGCTATGGCATGCGGATCATTATCACACACTTATAAGAATGCGTGAGAAAAATAACATGTATCTCAAATGTACAAAAGTAACAAACATATACAACTCAATGGTTTTAAAAAGGGTTGACATTTTTAAAAGCTCTTTCCAAACCAGTGTCTAAACTGTAACAATTATAGGGATATTTTTCACCTCCTACAGTGTAAGAGCAAAGGAAATGACTCAACCTACCACAACCAAACGTTTGCTTCCTAGAACTGTGCGCAATGAACATGCTCATTTCCTACAAGTGAGCAGGTGATTTTATGTTGCATGAAAATAGCAACAATTCACTGTTTTCAGCATTTCAACAGCGTAAACAGCTCTTATTCGGTACCAGGAAAAATTACACATACAGCAGAACAACAGTTTCAGAAGAAACATTAAATACTAATCCCAAAAGACTAGGTCGGCTATAAGAGAGATATTAAAGTATCAGACCGCAAAACGGTGGCCGATAGTGGTTTGGCAGTGACAAACGCTTGTGTCCTATGCTATTGAATACGTTTGTTATAAAATCAACACTTAATTTCTATAGAACGTTCCACATGAGGTACCTAATAAAATGAGATACTATAGTTTAATTAACCCGTCGATTTTTACTAAACTATGTATCATTACAAGAATGTAACCTGGAAAAAGTTACCTGTTAATATTAAACTACTTCTAGGCCATCACTCCTGTGACCCATCTGGTCCTGGAGCCTGGTGAGTTGAGACAGCTCGTCTAGCTCACGGATCTGCCGGTCTGTTTTGTGGCTAACCAGAGTGCGGTAGAAATGAACAGCAAACACGATGAACACAAGTCCAAACGGTACCATGATGGAAGTGGAGGCAATGGCAGCAGCCTCACCAGCACTGATGGTGCCATTATAATCATCTGTTGGGCCAACACCGTCTTTATTTTTTTTCTTGAGGGGCAGAAACTTGACCCAGCACAGGAGCACCACTTCAGTTAGAAATAGTAGGGTACCAATAACTGTGGAGAAAGCCCACGCCAGTTCAATGTAACAATGCATTTTCTCATGGGGGGACTCATTCACGGAATTCAGATTGTGAACATTGCTGACCGCCTCAAGATTAGGGAGGATACAAGTGCTAATCATAAGAGCAAAGAGATGCACTGCAACCAAGATAGTGGTGCAAGCACTGAAGGCAGTCAGTAGTCCATCAGGATAATCATGCTCTTCCTCCAACTGCACTTCCACCATAGCCACCTGCAAAGAAAAAAAGGAACATTTTCCGAAATTGTAGTAGGCCACCTGACTGATATTGCCAGGAAACTGTCAAACAAAATAAGTAAACCTGGGAAAATCGATATTTGAATTCAATTTTTAATTTGCTAAAGCCTTCCTAAATACACTTTAAAAGTTAAGACAGTGTATTGAGGCTAACGTTACATCCGGTACAAGCTGCATTGTTTAAATATGCAATTGACTACATCAATGACAAATCCAAGCGTGGCATTTACCTCACCTCGATCAGATGTACTTGTCTCATATCGGGTAACGTGAGTTAAACGTAAGTACATTAAGTCTCTCAACTCATCGAAGTAATCATCAAAAGTAAGGCTTTTCTACTCACCATAGCAAAACCTGATAATAAAGCAGATGTTCGACTTGTCGCTTTAAGTTTTGCTCGGCTCAAGTAAAGTTTTCTCCATGACAGAGCCTGCAAAGAGTGCTCGTTTAAAGTCATAGCGAACTTCGACAAGAAAGATTTTCACACAGTCAACTCTGATTGTCCATAGAAGTGTAAGAATCGAATAATTTAATTTCACAATTTTTCGGAAAGGTTATACAAGAGAAGACATGAACTCCTGGTTAACTTTAATCACGTACGGAATTCTATCTGTCAGTTCATAACTTTCCGCAGCTGTCTACGCAGCCATTTCTGCCCTGCTAACTATCTAATTCAGGAACTATAATTCTCAACACTGACCCACAATCCTGTGCTCGTCAGAAACGCTCTTCTGCTTTATTAACGCACAGAAAAGTGCTACCTCACCAAATGTCCCCGATTTAAAATGGATGTAAACAATAATGATGCGATATACATTTTTTATGTTGGGTTTAAATTGAAGGACCACAAATACCACATCTTGCTGACATTGCTGTAATTGTGATTTTGCACTAACTAGTCTAAGTTAAGCATAACAACTAAATAAATGGGAAAACAAATATTTTAAGATAGCCCGATCTCCATATTCCATATAGACCTATCTCCCCATTCGTTTGATAAAAGCATGAACTTGATAGCTGGATTCGGGATCTGTTCTTGTCATCTGTTGGGTCCTCACTGCAAACCGCTATCCCCGACTGCCACCTACAGGAGAATAGTAGCCAGAAGTACAGCTGCCGATGCCATCTACAACTAAACACATTCCTTTAAACATTTAATAGTACATTTGGTGCCTTGTGTAACATTCGTGTTAATCTCCTGTCACCAGAAGCAGTCGGCTTTTTTACTTTACTGAATGCATTGAAACAGTTGGGTAATATTAAATTGGACTATAATTATGTCCTATATGTGTATGTGCGGTTTAGTAAATCGTTCCTATGTGGTTTTGATTGTGTATGTGTGATAGTATCCTTAATAAGCCTAATTTGTATGTATGTACATCCATATATTCTATTCTATTCTAATTATTGTGGAGTTTGCATTCTTAGTGTATTGGAAGGCAATTGTGAATGTTGTCAATACTGACATTATTTACCACAATTTATATATTTCATTGTATTGCCCAAAATACATACGTCGTAAGAATGTATTAAACGAGGTATAATGCTTTTTTAGTTGTTACATTTTTACCAGTATCCATTATAGTGAATTTCCACAAAAATTACTGTACATCGTCTGGATTTACTTTAGCGTCCCAAAACCCACTTATTATTCATACAGGGTGAAGCAATCAAACCCAGAACAGTTGATGGGTTCGTTTTTAACGAATGGGACCTGCAAAGAAAATTCAGAAATAACAATGAATATGCTAATATTGTACAATTCTTGCCATAGTCCAACCTTTCCTCGGTATTCCCAAGGAGCCAGATGTCTTTCCCTTGCACCGGTGTCTTTACCACTAACCCACTGTCTGACTGTGCTATTCCTGTCTGACCGTGACTTCCCCACCCCCTTCAGTCCCAGCCGCTCGGATTCTGGGCGCCCTTTGTAAGCAGCCCTGTAACCGAATACCATCTGCCTCTCTATTGGCTTGGCCTGTCCCCTCTTTCTTGACCTATCAGACGCATATTCATGAGGTTTCCTTTTTGCCTTGTGTGTGCCTATGCAGCTGCCTATTCCTGTGCTGTGTAGAGAGAGAGACAGAGAGTGAGTGAGTAAAGGAGGGAGGGCTCTAAACGGAGGAACAGCAAAACGGCAACGAGCTCAAGGCATCAGCCATGTCAGTTTACTTTACGCTGGACAGGCAATGAGAGAAAGGAACCATGGCCATGTCACTGAGTGGAGACGATGAGGATTACGATTCAGACTTGGAACAGGTTAGAGCACAGCAATCTCTTTGTATTACCTATTTGCTTGTTGTTGTTGTGGGCTTCAAACGGCTAATCAAGCTGGAACTGTCTTCACCTCAAACCAGCCTCTGTTTTTTTCTCTCTGTACTCGGCTGGTATGACGAGACTAATGAGATCGAGCTGTTGGTTTTAATAGAAGAGCTCATAGTGATTTCTCCAATGTTGTGTTTGGACACCATCTTAAACCCCTCTAGATTGTGATTATAGGGCTCACTTGCTAAGTACGCAAAGGAGTAGGATGCAGCATGACAGTACATGTGAAGAGCGCCCTTCACTGTTACCTGAGGGCTCGATTCGGGCTGATTTCCTTCTGCGCGAAACGAAAGGAAGAAAACAGTCTTCATGGGTTGGTGTCTTATGAACTTGGTATGTGCCAGAGGGTGACATTTCGAACCCGTTTCTGCTGTCCTAGCAATCCGTAGCCTTCACAAGGTGACCAAAGTTTATATTCAATGCACTAATTTAAGCATACCTTTTACACGAGAGGTCACATAACCTGCGTTAATTTTCACACAGCTATCCAACATCCATGCGCTGTGCCTTTAAGAGGGCTTGATGCAATGTTGTTTCGCAGGAACTGAGGAGGGGGATGGGGAGAGGGAACAATGAGTAGCTCTTACAGCACTTGACCGCTCCTGCCTGTTGGGGTACTTTTCTAAGCTACCCTACCAGCAGCTAGCCCCTCAACGACCTCTGTGGTCCCTGGCCTTACTCAGAAAACTCTGGTTCTGGTCCTGGAATAGGTAGTGAACTGGGGAAAGTAGTTGCTTTTGAACTTCCTTGCCCTTCAGCCTGAAATGAAGGCACTGCTCTCAATGCAACAATGCATACACCCACACACCCACTCACAGTCAGTGTTCATCAGGAGGGGGGGGGGTGGATTTGTGATCTCTTTCTTTCGGCACATTTTTGACACATAGTGGTGTCACACACATTTGCTGCCCTTTGTTGGGTCTATGGTGGTCCAGTAAAGTGGGGTCAGATGCTGAACTTTGCGACTTCCTTCTACCCCAAATCGATGCTGATACTGGATGAGTCAGAAGGGTGCTCTCAGATACGGCCCCATGTTGTTAATCTGGGCTCGGCAAACCTCCCTTACATTCCTGAGACATTACTCTAGCCAGTTACAGTAAATGCTGGTCAGCTGCTTTTGTTTTTGTGGGCTACCTGCATTTTTGGACAGTCTTTAATAATGGTTCGCTTTCTTTATTATGCTTTCTTTATTTGCTCTTGTTATTGTTAGAGCTAAACTTGCTTATGTTTGAGCAATTTTCAGAGAGTCAGACCAGCCTTAATGAAATTAATTTGTTAAACTAGTAAGGGGTTGACGTGAAATGGTACTGGCAGGGTTCAGTTTGAAGGATAGTGAACAGTACTTCAGGAGAATGTCTTGCCAAGCACAATACACAATCAAAATACTCCAGAGGGAAATGAATCACGTGGTAGGACATTGTATCGTACTGTACCTTCTGATACTTTGCTGCTGATAGTTTGACAGTCAAAGGTCCTGTTGGAACGTTGATAATCTGAGACTAGTCTCCAGACGGGACTTAATGTCACTAGAGTATTGAGACAGGCAAGTGACTGCAAACGTCTGCAGAATTAGCCCTTCTTCATCTCCCTCACTGATGCTCCTTGGTTGACAGTCGCATTCATTATCCAGAATCATCTGCAGGCAATAGATTACTTGAAGGACCATGGTGTGATCCCGGTGTGATCAGTCAGAGAAGGACAAAAACAAACAAACAAGGGACTTGTAAAGGGCATCACAATGCATTTCCCTCTCTGCCCCTCGCTCGCCAAGAACTTCCTGGTTAAGATGTCTTTCTGGAATGTCCTTTTGGGAAAAAAAACAACATGTATTCTGTTATGCATGAAGGCACACGTTGTTCTCTCTGACCCAGTAGGTTCTTTTCACTGTTGTTATGCCTCGGCAAGAATCAACAAGAGTCACCGCTTCTATTACACTTAGACGGTCTGTGTCCTTATGTAATCTTCCTTGGAAAACTGAAACAGTTTATAAGAACTTTGGCAGGCCTTGGTTTGTAGTCGAGGGGAAAAAAGGTGGATGCTGTTTTCAGTGATTTACATGTAGAAGGTCGAGCTATAATGGAGGCCTTTGTGGTCACATGTTTTTTTTTTTTTGGTTAGACCCTCTGCATGTCATGAGCATTAAGGATGTGACTCATTTTTTAGGGCCAGCTCAGCACAAAAAAATACAAGAGGATATTCTTTCTGTTTCGAGCGCTGTCATTCCCCAATCACAGTGGTTTATTAGTGTCCTGTCCAACTGAAGGTACACACGTAGATAGGTCACCGGCCACTTGTATCATTGCGCCTTAAAGTATAATCGAATATGCAGCACACTGTGACATCATAGCTGAGCATTGGTGTTTAATGCCACATTCCTTTGATCTGAGAAGGCTGTTTAATTTGAGTCAGATGTCAGTAGAGATCCAATTATATTAGTTCAATTCCATTCATATTAGTGCAATCCCTACCAGTTTTGATTGTCATTCGTAAATGTCAATCAACTCTGTGTCAGCTGGTCGTCCTCCAGGGACGTTGTCATGGTCAGCAGCTGGAAGATGACTGATGATCATTTTACACATCCTAATCCTCTTGGGGGAACTGTACAGTGATGCTGCAATAACACCACTGGACATTCCTCCTCAAAACCTTCCGTACCTCTCGCCCTGTCGTCTTCACAGTTGAAGCACTGAAACTGCCTGCCGTTTCTCATCCCCTGTCATTATTCTCTTCAATTGGTTAGCACACGCATGGCAACTGTGTTGCCAGGGTAACCATCCTCTGCCAGTAGAAAAAAAAAAAAAAAGCATCTCTGTAATGGCTTATGAAATCCCTCTATTTTTTTCTGTTTTGATTATTCTCGTGTCTCGGGAGGATGAAGAGTATTTGAATTAATTGGAAAAACCTCCACTCGCCGTTACTTCGGGGGCTGATCCTCGATATATTTATTTTTGATCGACAGCGAGTAGTTTTTTTGTGTTCGTTTTTGCCTGGACATCCAGGTAAGGTTTAACAGGAGGGCGACGGGGCTCCTCGAGGGCTCTGTGGGGGAATGACAAAGACCTCAGTGCCGCGGCGTCAGTGACATCATCCCCCTCTCTGCCCCCCTCCGTCTCCAGCAGCGGGCGGCTAACCGGCCGAAGCCCAAGATGGGGACCGCCACCACCACCACCACGGCCGTCAAGCTGCCGTCCAACCGCAGCACGTCGAGCGCCCGGCGTCGGAGGACGCGCTGCCGCCGCTGCGAGGCGTGCCTGCGGACCGAGTGCGGAGAGTGCCACTTCTGCAAGGACATGAAGAAGTTCGGAGGGCCGGGGCGCATGAAGCAGTCCTGCATCATGAGGCAGTGCATAGCGGTGAGTCCGCTGCCTCGGTCAGCCGGGCTACCTTTCTACTGTTACCGAGCTGCAGTTTGAGCAACACCATATGTCCGCGAGCATTGGATGTTTAATTGGATCGAAACAATAATTGCATATTTGCAGTAATTTTTACCAAGAATATTATGTACGTCAACAGTACGTCCTGCTCGCGTTATCATAAGTCTCAATGCCTTTTTGGGGTTGGGGTGTTTTGTCATGTGTTTGTAGCCGGTGCTGCCCCACACAGCGGTGTGTGTGGTGTGCCGCGAGGCGGGGAAAGAGGACACGCTGGAGGACGAGGAGGATAAGTTCCACCTCATGCTCATGGAGTGCTCCATCTGCAATGAGATCGTCCATCCCAACTGCCTCAAGGTGAGCAACACTGGGGACCTCGAGAATGTTGTGTTAAGCTACACCTGCTTCCTGCAAAGGTGATTCGCTCTGACTCACGCCGTTGTCACGTACCTCGAGTGCCTGTCTTTCTACGAACGGGGTGACTCATTGGAATTACGATGTTAATTGTAACGTGGAATCGGACGGGGCTGTTATTGTTGATGAAAATAGCAGGCCAACCCCTCGCTTTCTGTTCGCTCTGACCTGCTGTTATCGGAGGAACAGAAGGCCACACCAAACGCAAAGTGGTTACATCAGACCCTCCCAGAGACCAGTAGATGGACTTGCTTAGACCTGTTTTATTAACACAAGCACCGTCTTTGATGGTTTAAAGGAGCTCAAGAATATTCCGTTTTCATTGCCCTCGGCACTTTAGAAAATAGAAACTCTGCAGGCATTTTAGGTCCCGTTTTTTTTTTAATACTAGTCAGGACTTTTAAGTGAAGTTCACAATGAGCTCATAGTTGATTACATACAGGGTGCATGACTTTGAGAGTCTAAAAATGGTGTTAAACTGCCTTTGAGGGAGAGTACAAAAGTCATTTTCATTTCCCTTTTCAAGTGGCTCTGCACGGTAAACGGTCTTAAACATTCGTTTGAACTCATATCTGTTTTTTCCCCCGGTGTCAGGTGAAAGATGCCACTGGTGTAGTGAACGATGAACTTCCCAACTGCTGGGAGTGTCCCAAATGCAACTACGCTGGGAAAACAGGAAAAGTGAGTACCGATAGTTTTTGTCATGGGACTGTGTCGGTGGAAATTGCCGTTCCTTAGTAAATGGTGATACTTTGATGTGAATGTATGAGGTTTTGCTTCATTTGTTGTGTGGAGCATGACAACCGATTTGGTTATCTCAGGCTTTGAATGCAAAGTAGGAAACATGTTTTGACACAACCACCTATTCATATTCCTATCACTGCCACTTCCTGTTTATCTAGTAACTGCTGTAACCGGAGTGTGCGCCTTGGGCAAACACTGGTAACCGACAGGGTCTGTTTGGTCCCGGACAACGTTACTCCTTTCTCAGAGAAGTCCCGCTGTGCCTCCGCAGCTCAGTGCCCCGTCTCGGTCGCGATAGGCTGAAGGTATAAAGTTGTCTTCCCTGCTTTCTCGCCCTTTTGGTTTGCAAGCAAAAAAGAGGCCCGGGGTTCAAGTACGCTTCCAACCTCCCCGGCTCCCTGCTGAAGGAGCAGAAGGCTGCGAAGGAGGAGGCGGAGGGGGCCGCGTCCACGGCCAAGAGGAGGCCGGAGAGGGAGGAGCCCCCCAGGTACAGGGTGGAGGAGCCCCTTCTCCACAGGCAGCCGCCGCTCCTGTCCCCCAGCGGCCTGCCCCGGCCCCGCCTGGAGGACAAGCTGCGGAAGAAGAGGAAGCTGTTCGACGACGACGAGGAAGAGGACCTCGGCCTGAGAAAGAGGGTAGGCTTTTTTTCGGACTGCAGTGACACAGCGGCTTTATTTTGGTTGTTATCACACATCGATAATCCACCCTCCAGCGGATTCAGTCGGCAGCAACCTGGTGGCAAATCAATGAATGTAACCCATGCAGAGTTTTTATTTGATAAAATGTTTTATTGGTTGCCTGATGTGAAAATTATTTGCAGCGATGTTAACTATTCAATCAATGTCCAACAGGCAAAATCAGAGGACCCTTTGTTTCCCAAACTCCTGCACCAAATCAAGACGGAGGAGGACGACCGAGAGGAGGAGGAAGAGGAGGAGGAGGAAGAGGAGCGGGAGTCCTTCTACCCGCGGGGCTTCGAGAGGAGGGGCCGCCTGGCCGAGGCGGACGAAGAGGCCGACGACGAGGAAGAGACGAAGACGGGGCTGCCCAGTCCCGCCATCAGGACGCCTCTCCTGGAGAGCGACCAGTCCCTCTGCAGCTCGCCCCGCGCCGGCCCCAGCAGCGAGGGGAGCAGCGAGGCGCAGGAGAAGGGCCCGCGGCCCAAGGCCCGCCGGAGGAGGCGCGTGCCCAACAAGGAGCTGAGCAAGGAGCTGAGCCGGGCCCTCAACCAGGAGATCCAGAAGACGGAGGACTGCCTGGCCAACGAGAACCGCCAGCCCCTCAAGACGGAGCCGGAGAGCGAGAACGAGGAGCCCCGGCGGCTGTTCCGCAACGGCAGCGAGCTGGCCGCCGAGCGGGCCCACCTGCGGGCCCGGGAGATGAACGGCGCGCCGTGGGAGCTGCGCCACTTCTACCCCAGCCCCATCACTCCCCTGGGCTTCAACCGGAGCTCCCCGGCCACGCGGCCCCAGCCCCCGCGCTCGCCCCCCAAGTGCGTCCAAATGGAGCGCCACGTCATCCGACCGCCCCCCATCAGCCCCCCTCCCGACAGGCTGCTGCTGAGGGACGGCAAGACCCACGCGGCCCAGCGGGAGGTGTGGATGAGGATCTTTGAGTTCCTCCCGCATAAGGAGCTGTGTGTCTGCATGTGCGTCTGCAAGACGTGGAACAGATGGTAAGAACGAACCCACAAACACAGTCGACGCGTTTCTCTAAACCCAGTGGAAAGAATTGTTAAGTAACAACCATAACAGCATGCGCAGACAATACCAATATCATCTTTGTTTTAACGAGCGTCGTTCAATGATAATGATAGACAGTTTGACAGTGACGGGAGGCTGTTGAGTGGCAGGACGTGAGGTTAAGCTGTGAGTGTGCGGTGTGGCCAGGTGCTGTGATAAGACGCTGTGGAAGCAGATCGATCTGAACCGCTGCAAATCCATCACGCCCCTCATGCTCAGCGGCATCATCCGGAGACAGCCTCTCTCGCTG
The DNA here is from genome assembly GCA_036024795.1 of Galaxias rostratus. Classification (NCBI taxonomy): domain Eukaryota; kingdom Metazoa; phylum Chordata; class Actinopteri; order Galaxiiformes; family Galaxiidae; genus Galaxias; species Galaxias rostratus. The sequence continues at coordinate 5,602 of JAVQJS010016742.1, read as the reverse complement.
GACCTCAGCTGGACCAACATCTCCAAGAAGCAGCTGAGCTGGCTCATCAACCGGTTACCAGGTGGGTGCCCGCACCGTCAACACGCCCCGACCGCAGGCCTGTCCCCGCCCCCCCCGTCAGCCTTGACCGCCCGCAACCCGTCTCCATGCTCCTTTCAAACCCGTGCCTCTCTGGGTCTCGTCCCGTCCGCCAGGCTTACGGGTGCTGCTGCTGTCCGGCTGCTCCTGGGTGGCTGTCTCGGCGCTCTGCACCTCCAGCTGCCCCCTGCTCCGCACCCTGGACGTCCAGTGGGTGGAGGGGCTCAAAGATGCACAGATGAGGGACCTGCTGTCACCGCCCACGGACAACCGGCCAGGTAACTCTCCGCGGCCGGGCGGGGAGATGAGATGAACGGCACCGCCTGCTGGAGATAATGTAGAAATAAACAAAGAATGTTCTAGATTTAAACAAATTATTATTATTAGGTCAGTTTTTATTGATACTGGGCTAACCGGTTGAGATTATTATTCTGCAGTGTCTGTAAACTATGAATATCGAAACAAACACACAGAAAACATTTGTAGTATTTACAACTCAATACAATATTGTATGTTTAACGAAAACAAGAACACACTTCACACCCATATACTCTGATAAACTTTACATTATGCCACTCAAACAAACAGGTCTATTTTTAATGCCTGTCCGACTTTGTTAAACTGATCCGGCTCTTAAAAGGAATGTAGTGAGTTGTGTTTTAACCTTTGGGCTTTGAAGGGTGATAAAGTTCTATGACTAATGGATTGATTATTCGAAAGGAATGTGTTTGTAAAAAGGCGACTTTCCCAGTAGTGCCTTGGAAAGAAAACGGTCTCTTAGAAAGAGAAGAGTTTGAATGTGTATTTCATGCTTTGTCCTAAACTCCAGGTCAGCTGGATAATCGTTGCAAGCTGCGTAACGTGGTGGACCTCCGGCTGGCAGGACTGGACATTACCGACGCTTCCCTGCGTCTGATCATCCGACAGATGCCCTGCCTCTCCCAGCTGGACCTGAGCTACTGCAACCACATCAACGACCAGTCAGTCAATCTGCTGACAGCAGCGGGGACCACGACCAGAGACTCCCTTACGGAAGTCAACCTGTCCGGTGAGCTTACCCCCGCCCCCCCTCCGCCCTCAAACAAAACATGTCCCACTTGCTACATTGATTCATTTATTCCACATTTGCCAAGAGGTCAAGGGATTACATTTATTTTGCTGTAATTTGCAATAATCTTTTTTTTTCTGTATTGGTATCTGCATTTTTGCCAGCCTATTGAGAGAGTGGCTCAAGGCTTTTCTTTTCTGTCTCTGCAGTGTGTAACAGGGTCACCGACCATGCCCTTACCTTTTTCAAACGCTGCGGGAGCATCTGTCAAATCGACCTGCGCTACTGCAAACAGGTGACCAAGACGGCGTGCGAAAGGTTCATCGCGGAGATGTCAGTTAGCGTGCAGTTTGGACTGAAAGAGGACAAATTACTGCAGAAGATCAGCTAGTCCGCTGACCAGCAATGACAATGGCGCCAGCCCACAAGGGACTATGGATTACCTTTTGCACTACGCAGAGCAACGAAAGGTTTAACCAATGGCGGCCTGAAAGGATGGTGCGCTAACGTCCCCGATTGGTTCAAATCCGCCGGGATGAAAAGCCACCGGGTGTCGAGCGCCAGACGCTGGGATGGCCACCTTTCGACTTGTTCCGCTACTCTTTCAAGTGTTCCTAGTACCGAAGAAATTCGGCTTGGAAAAGGGGAGCTAAAAAAGAAAACATGCATGAGTGTTTTTGTGTTCAGAGTGTTCCTTCTAGTAATACTTAACTTAAGACCCTTGTGCTCGTAGAATGTATTTTTTCAGTTTCCGTATTTCTATCCTGAGTTTTGTTTAAGAGGTATTTTTATACAAGGATGATTTCCCGCAAATTATTGAAAAATACACCAGTGTGGAGCACAGTTTAATTTGCATATCGCAGAAGCAATGTCTGTATTATATTGGCAGGAAATGATCAATTTGGATTGTTAACAGTATTTTGAATGCTGTGTGCAGAACATCCCTTTGTGTCAAACTGGGGCTGGGGTTAGATTTAAAGCATATATGTTATAAATGTCTAATACTTCATGACTGTATCTAGATATACATTTGTCAGGAAGGGGCAGTAAAAAGATATAAGGTATTACATTTATTTGCTAGCTTTAACAGCTTATCCAATCATTTATTGTTAATTCCAAGGTTTAAACGTTTTTCTCATTCAATATTTATTAGTTTGGTGGTTTGTAAATTATCCTAATGTATCTGGTTTGGTGTAAGGCCACAAACTAAATTGTCTATGAGGTGTGTGAGGACGCCATATTGAACCAGATACACTCCGATAAGAGTGAATTAGGCTTGACCTATTGTTTATATCTGTAAATATTCAATTACTTGGTATCATATGTCATATTTCTCAGCACTTATTAAAGTAGCACTGTTTGAGATAAGTTTTCTTATTGTGATGAAAGTGATAATTTGGAACAGTAAAGTACCAAAATGCCAATGAGATATGAGATTCTTTTTTTTCTCTCTCCATCTGCTGGCTGCTATGGAGAAAGAGCAACTGCGTCAAATGGGACACGTTTTTGTAGCAACGCCAGGGCTCTCGAAGGAAGATGCACAAACAACTTAATTCAAATCTTTAATTACCAAAATAAAATGTTCCACATTCGCAATACAAAGACCAGAACTTAAAACAAATGCAGTCTTTTGCGTTCTGTCGACTGAAAGTGTAACTTGCTCTGCTGCTGATAATTGCATGTGACACCTTTTTCTAGGAGAGCAGCCAAGTTACGTCGTGGTGTCGTTACAGTAGAGTGCTTGATATTCTGGAAAGAGAAGCCGAGGGAAAGTGCAGGAAATTACCACACTCTGTGCCATAGTGCCATATGAATGAGACTTCATGCTCTGCAAGGACCAGACACATCAAGCAAACCAATGCAGTAACAACACATTTTATAAGACCAACATTTTGTTATTACAACAAACTAAGCCTCAGTCTTAGTAAACTAATCTTCAGTCATTTTAATACTCATTTAAATCAAATGAAAAAAATAGATATTTACATTTCATAGTGATAAAGAATATCTGCATCTATACAGCAAGTTGCAAGTTTTTTCTATATATTGTATAATCCAGAAATGTTAGTAAACTTGCATCGCTATCTTTGAATAGTAAGTTCAGCATCTTAATTTCACAAATAATATAAACAGAAATATTTAGTCTTACATCATTCAGTCTTTGTTCTCTCAAAAGCATGAAAAAGCTCAAATGAAATACATTCATAAAACTCAACCGTTTGGTCTAATAAAACAGGGAAATTATAATCATTAGCACCGTTTGTCTGATATTTACATTTTTGGGGGTTATAGCACGCAAGTGCCATGACATAGTAGACGTGTGAATGAGATATTGCCCCGATGACAGACTTCAAAGATCAGGTTACAGATTGTCTCTGTAGTTAAATTGCTTGTTACAAATTAGGTCCTAATGGGACAAAGATGTGTTTAAAGACACAATGTCCAAAATACATTGAGCAGTGGATTGGGGGGGTCGTGGTGAACAAACAGCGTGTGTGTGTGTGTGTGTGTGTGTAACACCTGTGGTGTAATTTTAGATGACATGCTAATAAACAACATCCACACACTGACACCCATACAAACACATAAAGATAGTAAGAGATCTCACTTCGGATTTGGCATCCAAATGACCTCCACTTGATTCTGTATGAGAGTACAGCATTTTCTTTATCATAATTTTTTTCACTTTGATATGCAATAATTTAAAGCAACTGTTCAGACGAGAAGTGCTTTACTGAGAACAATCCGTGGAATGCTACATTTCAGAGGCATACACAGGAGGTGAAGATCTCACATCATCAAGTACGTCACATTCTCAATGTCAACATTGGAGGGGAAAGGATAGACATTTCGGATCAAACATCATTTTCATTTGTTAAGTAACGGAATGGAGTGAAAGGAAAATTAACATCCCGGCCTGTCTTTCGGAAAATCTCCCTTATATGGAATATTCCTAAAATATCGATAATGTGCAAACAACGTGGGCGTCTCGTGACACGAACAAACATGGAACACCCACAAATAAAAGTCATGTGGAGATTCTGAAGACTCTTCTGAGGACTTTGAGCTGCACGTGAACGTCGGTGGGCAGACCCCCTCCCCCCGATGGAAAGCCGCTCCCCTGGTGTGGGCAGCGCGGGCGGGGGCTGGGGGCGGGGCGCCAGGCTGGGGGCGGCGCCCCGCGCTAGGACTTGAAGACGTGCACGGCCCTCACCACGTACTGCCGGCAGATGGGGCACTCGCTCATCCTCTTGCCGCACTTGGTGCAGGTGACCATGTGGCCGCACTCCAGGAGCACGCAGTCGATCACCGCGTCCATGCAGATCCGGCACAGGTGGTCGTCCGGGTTGGTCAACGGCGCCCGTTCGCCATCTGCGGGCGGACGACACAAGACAGAGCGGGGGATCAGGGCGCGACCCGGAGCGGGCCGTGCCGTAGCCATGACGTCATGGCGCGGGGACGGGACCTTGACATAATCCCTGGGAAAAGCCGGAAAGCCCTCGTTTTATCCAGCGCCTTGTCGCAGGTCCCATGGTGTGAAACACAGGCTTTCACAGGAAGTAGAGGGACACTCGCAACTGAAGCCACAGGGGCTGCCACCGTCTTTATAAAGGAAGTGCTAGCAGGTGTTTCTATGGAAACCAGACTACCTTTGTCACCTGAGCTCAAGTTCAAATCTGAGGACAAACTGCACGCTGCTGGATAGATACACTGTGCTCTACATGCCAACTGGGAACATAGGATTCTACAGATGAGATGATAAAGAACATTCAGTGACATGGAGAACATATGAATGTAAAAACTCATGAGACACTGCAGTGTATACGGTGGAAACACATCGCTGCATGTAGCTTCCCAACCGAGCGAGCGTCTTACAAGACAATGAGCGGGTTCCAGGATTTCTCACAGATACTGTGGTGATGAGCGGGGGGTGGGGGGGACATGAGGGGGGCCTGGGAGCAGTGGAGAGGGACCTTCATGCTTCATGCCAGGCACAGTGAGATGGAAGGCCACGGTGTGAGTGATCGGGGGCTTTCTTAGACCTTACCTCCTACGCCACCGTTGCAGATAGGAGGGGGACAGGCAACCACTTGGGGCAGGAAAAGTAAAGCATGATTATATCACTCATAGGCTCATAAGAACTGGTGTTTCTGAAAAAGTTCCCATCAGAACCAATCTGTCTTCAGAGCAGGAAAATATTGCAAGGACCAGTGCAGGGACTGTAGCTTACAAACTACCTGACAGGTATACTTTAGAGGCGACAATCTGAATACAGAGTCCATCTCTCTGACACACATCTAACATGAAAGTCTCATCACAAGAAAGGGGGAGGGTCTTACCTGCAGTTATAGCGACGCTCACATTTTCCACTGAAAATAAAAACAAAATCTAGTAAAAACAACTCAGGTATTGCTATCAAAAATACACCCGTTGGGGGGGGGGGGGGGGCGGGGGGGGGGGGGGGGGGGGGGGGGG
>JAVQJS010016691.1:0-10490 GCA_036024795.1 Galaxias rostratus | reverse complement strand
ACACACACACACACACACACACACACACACACACACACACACACACACACACACACACACACACACACACACACGACGAAGTGTTTGCGTTATAACACTACTCAAATCGGTAACCAAATATAGCCTTGTGGCCGTCTCGTCCACAAATAAGGGTGAGTAACTTGAACACATACGAGTGATGCACATCCAAAGTAAGATTTCAATTGAAACAATGCACATACTATTATGAACCCTGCAATGCTGTCATTTTACCAGAACATGCAGGCTAACTTATCTCCATTAGTTATTTGAAATCACCGTTTTGGTTTCACCAGCCTATTCTAGTCAAGACTCCAGCAACTAACAGAGAAAGAAGAAAAGTCTTCTGGACTTTTAGGGAGAAAGAGCGAGGGTCACACAGTCCTCCGTAAGGGTTCAGATGAACCCCCGTCCACACAGTGACACCACTTTGCAGCCTTTGTTTAGCCCACTCCAAAGAATGCACATGGCGACTTGGATTAAGGATTAGCAAGGCAAAGCTATTACCTAACCAAAACAAACTGGCACTTACAAAACTAAGAAAATCCGTTACCCAAGAACAGATCAGTAAATGGAATTGGAGAAAAAGAAAAAGGTCCTCCAAGCTCTTGTTTGCTATAAGGTGTGTGATGTCATTTAGGAATGAAGCGGTTCTGCTAATGCAATGGTGCCGAGAACTTTAAGTTCCTCCAGATCTTTACCTGGAAGAGTCTGGTGAAGATGTCAAACTCAAAGACAGAGATGTAGTCGTTGCATGTGAGGTCGATGGTGGACTTCAGGGCCATTGCCTCCAGGCCTGAGCTGATGGGGTGGAACTCATGCAGCGCCTGACGGAACGTCCTCCAGGGTACAATGGTCCTACGGGGGGAGAAGAAAGCTCAGTGTGCATAGACCCCAATGTCTAGGTGACAGAGAGCCATGAGGCAAGGGGCAAGACACCACGCATACCAAAGATACCGCAACTCTGACCTTCACTCAAACTGCTTTAACGGCTTTTCTTAACATGCAAGTGAAAGAATTATAATAATAATTTGAGTGTGATGTTTTGGGGCGGGTGGGAGGGTCAGAGGTTAAAGGGAAACGCACTTGTCACCAAAGGATCTCCTCCAGAACTCGGCTGCGTCTGCTTTCGTTATCCTGAAGTTGTCACCTTGGAACAGGCCGTTGGGGAAAATGGCTTTCAACTCAGCCAACATGTGACTGAAGATAAGGGACAACTTGGTGAGATTCCGCCTACAGAGAAGAGAACAAGAACACCATCGGACACTGGACTCATCACTTATGTACTCTAACATGCTCTCCCCACATCACCTGCTTAATGCCCCAAAGGTCAGCCCAGCACTTATTGCAAAGTTTAAAAGGTAAAAAACTTGCTTTTATTCTTATGATATAAATGGTGGTCTATTACATGCTGTATGTGTTTCTTTTATTAATGTAACACGTAGAGAGAGAAAAGGTTCCTGTATTGGACAGATAAGCAATATGTATTACAGAGTGATGTAAACAGGATGGGCTTTTGCTTAGTAATGACTTCAATAGAAGGAACAGGGAACCGCATCTTAACATTGCTTCATCGTTTCATGGCACTTGCCATTTTTCCTGTAGATCACATGGGCTGTAACCTCAAATAAATGGAAATGAATTCAAATTAAAAAAAAACATCCTTTAGCCTAATTTGATAAGTAATCGCAAGTAAATGCTGAGAAAATAAGTCAATGGGTTTCTCAGAAGCCTGATCTAAATCGTTGGATCACAAACCACCTCACTGATTCTAATCACAAGCACCCTCACAGGATTCAGAGGTCTTCCTGTTTTCAACTCTAAATCAGCAACTATAAAGATGTGCTCAACCTCCCCCTCAACTATTCAAAGGCACGAGAAGTCACACAGAAACAAAAATTAAGGCATGTTCTAAAAATGCACTCAGTTACTCTTGTTTAAAAGAAATACCTATAGGCCATTATTTGAAACCCTTAGTTGCAGTTAGATTACTTAAAATATCTAGAACAACGAGGAAATCCAGGCCAGGTCAGTCCTTCAGCATGATGCACTTTCACATTCACACCATAGCGGAGACATGCTATCTAGCTATTAATTTAGTTAGTGAGAGGACAATGGTGATTGCTTGCTTGCTTGCTTGCTTGCTTGCTTGCTTGCTTGTTTGATTGATTGTTTGATTGATTGTTTGTTTGTTTGTATGCTTATTTGTTTGCTTGTTTATTTGTTTACCTAGGCTGAGAGTTCTCCTCGTACATGCGCTCTTTGGCCTCCTTGAACAGACTCATGGTCTGCTTGATCTTATTGGTCAGGTTTTCCATCACCACTCTGAAGTACTCGTTCTCCCCCAGAGACTCCATTTTGCCCTCGTAGCGGGACAGGATGGTGCGCAGGTGCTGGTAGGTGTCTGGTAGAAGGTCCAGGATGTACGGGGGGCTGTTCTTCAACGCCACCTTGGGGTTCTGGCACAAACGCACCACCTGTGGCGAGCGAAACCCAAAAGGAAAGCTGAGTAGAGCCTCCTGGAGGTTAGCTAGCTAGCTAGCCAAATCACTGGTTGTGTTATGATGGTCAAACCAACATATACACCCATGTCTGTGCGAGAACCTCTGGTAGTCACTTCATCAGGAGAGCAGACAATTGTTCCATCCATACCATAACAAACAATACTTCTAAAAATGTAGAAAGATTAAGACTAACTAAACACGGAACACCAAATATGTGACAGGGTAAATATGTGATATGTGAAGTGTCCAGTTAAAGCATGCCACCATGACCCAAGCTAAACTTTTCCACTGGTTTCTTTTAATCCCTTCTGACACAAGTGTGTCTATTAATTAAACCACTTGGGACAACTTTTGATTAGTATTCAAGTTAACAAATACATTTCTGTTAATCCCAGTCACGATTTCTACTGAGGCTGACCACATTGACGTATAGAATCCATGAAGGCAAATCTCTGCATTGGTCGTGATAGCCGGGAGACATAATATATAAAGCTGGTAAAATAGAAAACAAGATGACCACTGTTAACAAATGTAAGACAGACACACAAACACACACTTCACACACTTTGCACACTTCAATGACATTAAGCCAATAATTTACAGGGCGGTCAATGATGTTGCAGATTTGCAGTTAAGTCATCCACACAGTACCATCCAAAGTCCTTGGCTAGGAAGATTCTTCCATTACAGCAAAGTAATCCATTGGGCTCCATTTGTAATGGAAAAGATTAACAAGTGCTTTTCATAAGGAATGTTTTTTCAAGATTTCCTTCTGCATATGGTCAGCATTAGTCGTTTATCAAATTATGTCTAGTTTGTTATCAAATTATTAGTTACCTCAAACTCAGTCAGATTCAGTAAGTCACCAACACACTTCCAAAATAGCCGAGGTTTGTAACTGACATTAACCCAGTCAGGAGGCCACTAAATAATTGCTGTTGTTTGTAATATACGTATTGTTACAAATATTATAGTATATATATATATAGTATTGTATGTCATTAACTATGATGAACTAACATTAGACCTTTTAACATTGCATTAAAACGTGTGATTACTTCACAGTAGACAACTCAGATGACAGACTCTACCCATGACATTGCTTGAAAAGATGTATTGATGATATTAAAAAGCAAAATGTAGACCTATAAGGGTAATTTATCACAAGTCACTGTAGTAGATTGCCTACCTTGTCCATTAGTTTCCAACATTTCTCGACCATTTTCTTATCTACTACTGCTGGTTGATGAGGCTGCAGGGGTTGGTGATGAGGCTGAAAGGCGTCCTTCATCAAGCCGATGAGACCTGCACCCCTCCTCGGATTTCCTGCCATGCTTTTGTCGCCGGCCGGGGGACAGCCCCGGGGCTTGGAGGCCGTCAATGAATGATAATTCTGAACACGTAGCAAGGCAACTGCCGTGGTTTTAATATCTGATGCGCTATACGGGTTCTTTAATATGCCAAGTAAACAAACGTTTCAGTGATAAAATATCAAAACCAAAAAAACTAAGCAAAATGCATTGATTGCTTGCTATTTTAAAGCTAACAAGACAGCAAAATTTAAAGAGCCACTTTCCGACCCTGCCCTCGCCCTTTCCTTTCGTCAGGAGAGAAGAGCTTTCAAATACATCGCTTGCTAACGCTAGCAGTGTACGGCGTCCGTCTCCAAGCCAGCTGTCTTGGTAAAAACGCTAAGCGTTAGAAATAGCTCTCGCAAATGAACACACGGGAACAAAATCGTTAGAGACGTAACTCAAACTGTTTTTTCCCTAAATATAACACCACATAGCTCTACCGGACATTTACACAACAATATTGGTTAAAATGTAAGCCCGTTCTTTTCGTTTGGAGAATTTTTTTTAACCAAGGCTGTGTTCCGCCTATACTGAAGGTAGACTTCCGCTTGTAGACACATTTTTTTTCTAACTTTGACGTCTGCACCCTCCTTTAAATGGCATTTTACTCAAATTAATGGATTTATCCATTTATTTCATTATTTAATTATGACTCACATTACACAATTGCATACAGAAATTTAATGTTGTGCCTTTATTTTACGGTTTGATGTTTGAAACGCAATTCGTCAAACATCTAACGATAAAAGTTATACGGTAATCTGCATACTATTTCTTAGGTAAGGCGGGTCTTGTTAAGAATGTACAGCTGGGCTATACACACAGACGCAACAAACTAATATGTGTGGGTGTGGGGTCAATCTATTTAACTGTACACCTTTTCCAACCGAATAAATACCCCGCAAGCCTGCTGAATGCTATGTAACACTTATCGTGCATATATCTCGTGGTGTGAGTTTTCAGACTTCCTGTAGAATCATACAACTTAAGACGCCTGGTTTAAAACGGTCTCATCTTGACACTGTATCAATGCCCGAACAAACATAATGTCAGTTATTTTAGCATAAGCACACACTAAACCACGTGATAGTGGATTGTTGATTGACTACATGTGAACCTTGTCAATGTTTCTATAACTTACTCGTGTTGCATTGCTAATTCTTTATATAGTAGTTTTAGACGGATATACTTTCTGTGGTAATAAAGTCACTGTTTTAGGGCTAAATTTAGCTTTGGTCGGAAACAGACAGATGTTAAATATTTTTCTACTTTATAGGAAGTTATTAAAGGGTTCAATACAATGTCACGACTACACACTGACACAAATGGCTAATAAATAGCACATAATTTTCCTTGTTTACAATTAACTGTGTTGCTTTGTTGAGATGAGGTCTATGAGGCCTGCCCATCTATTCCACAAACCTTTAAATAAGTGAAAAGCCTGAGATCAGTACTTGAAACATGGTTGATAAAAGCACATTAAAAAATATCAGGTGACTTTGGTTCGGACATTTTTTCTGTAACAATGTAGTGAACATGATGATGATGATGGTCAGTGCAGAGATTATATCTACAACTGAAATGAAAGGAGAGTTGGGGATAGAGAAATTGAGAGAAGACTATTTTTACAGTGCATGGGCGGAGGGAGAGCACCAGGGCGAGTGAGAGATTAAATTACCGGTAAGTAAACTAAAGACTGGGATTTAGAACAAAATTCTGCATTGCATATGCAAGCAATTCCAAGAGAAAGATTGCGTGAAACACGTTCCAAACAAGTACCGATGGTTTCTGAGAGAAAGGGAGAGGTACAGAGTGAGAATTTAAGAAATAGGAATCAAGGTGGCGGTAACGCTTCAACGGCTGGTTGCGAACCTCCACAAGGAATGAAAAGAAGAAGTAGATGGCGGAAGTTAGTCACAGTCCGTTAGAAAGACATCACTACCTGTGTAAAGTTGGTGCTCTTCTCTAACAAAGATAAAAATGAACGCCCCGCCAGCATTCGAATCGTTTCTGTTGTTTGAAGGAGAAAAGAAGTAAGCTGCTGACTTTTTACAACATATCATTATTTTTGCGTACTAGGTTGTGTGTTTTTAAGGAAAACGTTGTTATTGTCACGTAACATCTACTGTTAGCGTTCGCCGACTAGCCAACATTGTTGATGATGTCAGATTTTCTGTTGGAAACGCTACTTGTTTGATAAATTATTTTGGTTAGCAGGTTGCACCTCGGTTTTATACTAGGCAGTTTGGAGACCGAGTGTTCAAATTTAATGAAAATTACTCGTTTAGTTTACAATATAACGTGTGAATGCCCAAAGGTACTACTTGTTCATTATTCACGCCATTGTCTGTCTTTGGGCCATGAGACTGTGACACTGCTAAAAAATAATAATTCTGAGGTCACAAATTAACCTACTGTTAATTTTTTAGAATCACTATTACCAAAGACACCAAAGTTCCCAATGCCTGTCTCTTTACATTAAACAAAGAAGATCACACTCTGGGCAACATCATCCGACAGTGAGTATATTTGATATAGGATATCTAGGTATTTTGCATATTTGCGAATGCTACAAGTATCATTAAGAAAAATAAGCATGCAAGTCTAGTTTGGATGTGTTTACAACTAGAGGATTACACAATTATGGATACATTTAATATATTTAACTTTGATTTTGATAACTATTGAACTTCATAACTTGTTTTCAGACAACTTCTAAAAGACCCTCAAGTCCTCTTTGCTGGTTACAAGGTCCCCCATCCTCTCGAACACAAGATAGTGATACGTGTACAGACCACACCTGACTACAGTCCCCAGGAGGCTTTCACTAATGCCATTACAGATCTCATCAGTGAACTGTCCCTATTGGAAGAGAGGTTCCGGGTGAGTCCCTCAGTGATCTCTCCAAGAGTCTTCTTTTACATGTTTTTCTTTTTTTTGAGTATCAAGCAAGGTTAGATTTCATGGATTTTTAATCATGTTGGAACAGGCAAAGGTAATAAATGGTGGTGAGGCTTGAAATGTATGGACACTTCAGGTCTGCAGCTAAATGATTGAGGATAAGATGGTGTAACTTTTTTTTGATCAACCATAGTGTAATGTCAACATTTCCAAGTTGAGATTTTCTGCAGCAGTAGACCAATGCAATCGATTTGCATGGCTTTATATGGATACCATTGCTTGTTTGGACTGAACAACTAAGATTAACAATTAAGGCATTTCTGACAGTGAAGTCGCTTGCCAATTCTATTACAAAATGTGTTTTAATACTTTTGTGTTTCTGTTCTCTTCTAGGTTTCAATTAAGGACAAGCAGGAGGGAATTGAATGATTCTACCACTGCCTAAGAACAACACTCTTGTATATTATAATTGTATTTTGGGATAGGAATGCCTAATGGATTAGAATGAAAGAAAAAACATACATAAACTTGTAAATATGTCAGTATAGATGCACTGTGTTTTTCAGTAACGAGATAATGGTAATGTGTTTCAGCCGTTGTATGAGAAATCACCTTAGGATATGCAATTCAATTACCTCTCATCGTTGTATTTTTTTGTTTTTTTACAATAAAAGCAAATTATGAATATGCCTACTGTTATCAATATTTATAATACTCAAAGAATCACACTGAATGCTATTTTGTTATGGCAAAGAGATTAGCTATTCAAAATTAAGCTTTTCAAAACACAGCATTTTATAATATTAATATACCATAATGCAGTGTACATCTGGTTTATGAAACTAATACTGCAAGTTTGAGTGGAAAAAAAGATAACTTTGGGTTGTCTGCAAAAGCGGAACCTTCGACTAGATATTGTTTCACCGGATTGTGTCAGTAAGACGCAAGTGTCATGGCATCCGACGTGGAGCAACTACCCAAATGTGGTTGTAAAGGTGTTAGAACCTGCCTTTTTTGTGAAACGTCACATAGACCAGCGTTAACAGACGACGGACAAACGGTAAGGTATATATTTAGAAGAATTGTTGGGTAGGTTTGATGTAAATTGGTAGATACATGCGACAACAGCGAACGATATTTATTTACCTGCTGTTTTCGTTCTGTTGTACTAGTAGTGCAGTAGGCTATTATGGACTTGGGCTATATGGACATGAAAAGATGGACTCACCTGATTGTTGACTCTAAATTGTCCGTAGGCGTGAATGTGTGAGTTGCTGTTTGTCCCTTTGCGTTCGGCCCTGTAATGGACCGGCGACTTGTTTTGCCATATTTTTGTTTACTCTTACTTTGTACAGCGTCTTTGACTGTTTTAAAAAGCGCTTTGTAAATATAATGTATTATTATTATTATCATTATTATTATTATACCGTTTCTGGTTAGTTCCTGAACCATTTATTTAAACGGTCCCATCCACCATGGTTTGTCCGAGGTTTTCATGGAGCACCCTCATGTGTTTTCCTAAATGTGTTGAGTCGGTCCAACCAGGCTTGTGATTGGTCCACCCTAAATTGCCCATTTTGAGCCTGTGTAACTTTCACCCACAAGTGACCTTATGATTTGTGTGTTGTCATAATTGGTTAACCCTGTGGGTCCCACATTAAATGGCTGCTTTGAGCCTATGCCCACTTAATACCCACGATGTCCTGGCAAATTCTACAAGGACCCAGATATGTATGTTGTTTGGTGAAGGTTAGAAATCAAACAAATTTCCCCTCACGTTTTCAACAGTTTCTTCCTGGGAAATGCATGTTTCTGAGCCTCAAATAGTATTAAGAAATTCATAACAGTAAATAGAAACATGTTTGAACAAATTTGACATGGATTGACTGGGACAATATTGTTGTGCTCATTAGCTCATGTTAGTTATGTCGTTTTTATGTTTTGTCTTAAAACTAATCAATATAAATCATTAACTGATTTTAAATGTATTCTATGTAGACTCATCAGTTCGTCTATGACCGTGTTTTAAGACTGGCCGTGCATAGCAATGGTGAGTCCTTCCCGTTTCCTGGTATCTTTTTGTGGGACAACTTCATATCAGAGGATGAGGAAGAGGAGTTAATCACTAAAATGGACCAAGACAACTGGAACCAGTCACAGTCTGGTCGACTTAAACAGGTTTAACTTTTAATCATGTTTTACTTGTTATGTAAACTGTCATTTCTTTATATTTACAAATATGCAACACAACAATAATTCTTATTCTTTGTGTTTTTACTGAAAGGACTTTGGGCCAAAAGTGAACTTTAAGAAGCGCAAGGTGCGTCAAGCTGGTTTTTGTGGCCTTCCTGCTATCAGCCAAAATCTAGTGCTTCGAATGTCTCAGGAGCCCATTTTAGCAGGTTTCCAACCAGTAGAACAATGCAACCTGGATTATAATCCCCAGCGTGGGTCTGCCATTGACCCTCATCTAGATGACAGCTGGTTATGGGGGGAACGCTTGGTTACCCTTAACTTGTTGTCCGACACCACATTGACAATGTCCCGGGGAGAGGGATTGGATGACTTTAAACATGGAGAGGAGGTCCGTGTAGCTGTGCGTCTTCCTCGCAGATCTTTGGTTGTCGTATTTGGAGATGCCCGATACAAATGGAAACATGCCATCCACAGACAGGACATTCATGCACGCAGGGTTTGCACTACTTTTAGAGAGCTGTCTGTGGACTTCCAACCTGGTGGGAAACAACAAGAAGTGGGAGCCCAACTTTTAAACATTGCACTAAGCTTTCAAGGGACTCCAATTTAAAGATAGTTATGCAATTCTGAATATGTATTATATTGTGATGACGTAGTCAAAATTGTTTTCTTGTTGGCTGACATGCAGTTTGTTTGACAGTTCTTTTTTGCAAAGCTGTATACTGATATGTAATAGCTGTTGCCCAAAAGTTTGAAGTATGAAAATGGTTGGTATCAACTTTTTTCAAATTTTATTTTGAAGAAAAAAACAAGATGCCCAAATAAATGGACATTCTTATTGCTCGAAATATATTATGTAACCGAATTTGCTGTACTTGAAAAATATGTGCACAGTATAGGACTAATATCTGGATTTTGTTTTATCACCTTCAAAGTAAACGTTTAGCTGTTGTTTTTTTATTGATTTCTGACATTAAGTATTTAATCAAGTCACATACATGTACATTTTCTTTGTCCATATCGATGAACGTACCTTTACGTAGTCCACGGTACATTTTATAGTATCGTTCACTTCTCAGGATTACACTTAAACTTCACACATTTGGATTTTGACGTTTTACTATGCAAGTCAGCTGAAGCCTGGTAATACATCTGCGAGTTAGCACGTAAACCGCAAAGCGTGGAAAGTGTAGCTCACCGAGGCCCGTCGAAGTGTTGAGTGTTGAAGTCCTCCCGAATCTTGACAGCGCGTTGCACGAAGCGTCGTCTGAGTGCTTCAACAATAGCTTATTGGTTGAGAAGACAAGGAAGGAAGTAGATGTATTCAGTAATATTTTTGGCTGTATTCAAAACAAATGAAAACGTAGATTTCGCAATGCCGCAATTTCTATAGGCACTTGGCTTGCACATGCAGGCTAGATGTTACAACAGTTTTAAACAGAATGTGAATGTATTGAAAAGCACGATGGCCAGCTTTGCTTGTTTTAAACGTGCTCCAAACGAACATGATTTGACT
>JAVQJS010016673.1:0-14824 GCA_036024795.1 Galaxias rostratus | reverse complement strand
CTGGGAACGCCTTGGAATCTCCCAGTCAGAGCTGGTTAATGTGGCCCGGGAAAGGGAAGTTTGGGAAGCCCTGCTGAAACTGCTGCCTCCGCGACCCGACCTCGGATAAGCGGATGAAGGTGATGATGATGATGATGATTATTTCTGATTAAAATAAAAGTTGCGGGTAATATATTGGCAACCCCCACACATGTATGACTTCACTACTTTCATGGAAGGTTAGCCCTCACTGGCTCCCACATAACTCAAATCCTGGTTTGGACACACACACAAATTACTTTTAGTTTGGCTAACTGAAAATACGTGTCACAGAATGAAACTACTGCAAGAAAAGAATTGCCTCTATTATAGATAGTATAGTGGGATGTTGTGCTTTATGGAGGGTATAATTATGTCCCTAATTTATAGTTTAAATTGGCAAAGAAAGGTTACAGTAACTGCCTGACCACCGGCAGTTAAAAAGAATAAAAATAAATAAAATAAAAAGTCTTAAAACTATGTGCCTGACTAAATGTTAAGGGTAAGATAGTTTGATAGTTCCTGGCTTGCTTTTAGTTTCGCAGCTGCTAAATATATTTGGTCTATAAAAGGTCAACTCAACAGGGTTGTTGTTCCAAATGGGTTGGTACCCAGCTACTATAAGGAAAACAGCCTGTTAAGGTTTACAGGTATAATCCTCAATCCAAAATAAAGGTCTGTGAGTTCGAGAATGCTGCATTAAGTCAAGTATCCGCAACATTCGAAATGCTAAATTTATTGCACATTTTTTAACAATTTACCTTTAACGCTTCTGTGTTGTGAGTGGAGCTCTTGATAATCCCCAGATGTTTGAGCTGTCTTCCCAGCAGTGCTAGCATGGTGCTGTAGATGTGGTCCAAGCTTACCCCTGGGGAACAAAGAGACAGACAGGACTTCTGGACCTCCAGAACCGCCTCGTACAGCTCAGCCTGGCCCGGGCTAAACCTGCCAATGGACACACAGGACAGAAGTGCAGATTTATTCAAGTTATTCTAATTATACACATGATATACATGTTTGTTTGTTTTTATCCCCAAGGCCAGTATCCCATGTTGAATGATTAATTACAAAATATACCGTGAAGTTATACTGGTGGTGGAGCAACTGTGGTAGTTGAAAAGAGCCTATATGAACATTAATTTTGGTTGATGAAAAACTAAAATATATTGGTTAATCGTATGGGCTGTGTGTCATGCCATATGCGATGACCCACCCAGTTTCAGACAGCAAAGTTTGGTAAACATAAATGGGGTCTATTTTATTAAAAATGTCGATCTTAACCCCCCTAGACCAGGGCCCCACCTAACTTCTGTGGCTCGGTATGGAGAAAGCCTAGAGCCATCCACCACCATATAATCAGGAGGACTGGCCACGAGTGAAAACCAAAATATCAACTCCTTAATAATACTAATAATAATAATAATAATAATACATTTAATTTATAGACGCTTTTCTAGACACCGAAGGTCACAGTACATGGCAAAGAAAATTGAACTATGTATACAAGTATATATAAAAAAGGTACAATTAACGTTTAACGTAGGGTAGACATACACATTGAAGAAGGGAACATCAATATATATATATATTGTATATGTATATATATATATATACACATACACAAACATACCCACATATGCACACATAAAATTAAAAGTCAAAGATGACAAGCTGTAGGCTAAAGAAACCAAGTAGGTTTTGAAGCAGGATTTTAAAATGTTGATGGGGTCAGTTCTTAATCACAGGGGGAAGGGAATAGGAGCAGCAGCACTAAGCCCCCTGTCCCCCCAATGGAACTATGTATGAAAGTATGAAACCGCTTATTAGACCATTTCAAGAAGAAAAAGTAAAAAAGGTACAAAAATATTTATAAAATCCGTCTCATATTTATAAGTAACCTCGAGCACCCTTATAATCACAAATCCCCTACCTGAATATTAAACCATACAGCTAATGGTATCACAATAATGGTAACTTGATGTTACACAAAGAGAAGGTCAATCGGTTTTTCATAGACCATTGATCAAATTAAATGATGTGATTGCATGGTTTTGGTGTGGAACTATTGTACAAAGAAAGGAATCTTATTTGAACTTACTTTCCATTTACTGGCCATGTGCGAGTGATGTCACTGACATAACCAAAATATTCACAGCCTCCATCGAGCAGAACCATTTCCCCATCCTGGCAAAACAAGACAAAAACTTGTGAATAACAGTACCCAATAATATGTATTTAAGTGAATAATCACTAATACATCATGTTAACAAACGGTTAACGAATACAGTTCTTTTTGCAAGGATATGTGGTACATTACTATGACTAAATATATTCACAAGATTACAAGCCTGCCTATCTAAATGCCCCTTTAATTGTGAATGTAACCAAAAAGGAGGAGACTCATTGAAAAAGAACATGGCTAAATGTAACAAAATTCATATTTGGACCACATTCACGTATTTAACTAACCTAGCATGGACACTTATTTTAACCAAAACTCACCTTTATAATCTGGTTGTTGTTGATGTAGTGAAGAGTGTTAGCTCGGTTTCCCCCGGCAACTACCGGAGGATAGGCCAGAAAGTTAGCACCATGAGCACGGCACTCGAAATCAAACTGGGGATAAGAACAGCAAATATATTTATATATTTCATATCTTATTTTCCTCTGCTATTGATGGATCTGGATTGACATAAAAATGTCACACGTGGACAAGCGGCACTTTAAAGTAATAACTTCAGAAAGCAACACATTAAAAATGCCTTCTTACTGATGTCATTACAGAAATATTAAAAAGGTGGTGCACTCACAACTGTCTTGCAGGAACATTCACAATGTGTAGGCTTTTCTAAAACCTACAAAATATTCTACTGAGCCAGGAAAGGACACAGTGACATTCAATTTACCTTAGCATACAATAAAGATTCATCGATTTCCCCTTGCGAGAAGCCCATCGTCTTCTTAAACGCCTAAAAGCAGAGGAGGACAAAGGTAAAACGTGAGGCAATGCAGCTCAAACACTTCACACCATTCAACATCTACTGTACATGGAGCTACGTCTGTCTGCTCGACTTGTTACTCGAACGTTACGTTAGAGGAACATCTTGTTACCTGTGATGCGATGCGTCCAGCCTTTTGCATGAGGGCCACTTCTGCAGAGCTCTTCACGGCCCTTAGGGAGTGTGTTAGGGGCCTGAGAGAGCGCACCATAGGACCTCCCTCCAGCAGGGGCCTCACGTGGGTCTGGTGAAGGCTAGGGTGGCACGACTGTGTACCGTCATACCACACTGTGCTACCTAGGAGACGGAGAGAGCAAGAGGAATGCCCGTTTAATGTATCAGTATTGCATATCTGGATGCAAGTGGTTATTCCCGTTACAGCTTTGGTCTATCACTTTCTGTGTTTGTTAACAACCTAATTATGTGGTCAAAATCTGAATAACAAACAGTTACGTAAAAAATACTTAAAACAATTGCCCTCCCGCCAAAAGACTGCCATTCCAATAAATAGTTGCGCTAGGATCAATAACCAACATTTCCTTAACCTTTAAGAGTTTTCAGCACAAGACCCAGCTCCTCGGTGCTGTGGACCCTCTCTATTCCGGTCAGCGCCGTGGCTCCGTCCTTTCCCGACCTGGGGCCATCCCATAGCTCCCTCGCTGGGTCCCTGCGAGGCACGAACAAGATGGCCTGATCGGGGCGGCCCGAGCCGTGCAAAACCAGCGCGCTGTCGTGTTCCATGATGCCGGTGAGGTAGAGAAAGTCCTGGTTCTGATGGAAGGGGTAGGGGATGTCGTTGGTCATGTAGCGGGTCGGGTGAGACAGCACGACGACCACGTGAGAGTCGGACGAGGTGTTGGGTCCCAGACGGCCGGACTGGGCCTCGATGAGGGATGCTAACCGTTGCCTACGAAGTTCATACTCCGTCTGGCTTAAGCCTGGAGTTACCTCCCCTATAAAACACAAGATGCTAAATAAATTCCAATACGTCCAATCCGGTACCATAGCAGGCTAATTTTCTGTAAATAAACTATTTATGATACAAATATCTTATCCTAAGAGACTTAGGGTAATTCACGCTAAGATGTCCACGTGTCATACACTGGCAACAGCACTGTTAACGTTCAGAATATCATACGTTGTTTAGCAGTGACAAGGAAAACTGTCTACAACAAATTAAACAAGACAAGAATAGTCACCATATTTGATGATGTGAGGGTGGGTGAATGGGCTGGGCTGGCCCAGGTATCTTGGAGGAACCTTCCTAGGCTGCCATATTCCTGGTTTAACAGAAATATTCCTGAACTGGAAACATAAACTTCCTGTAGAGAAGAAAGTGACAACAACACTGAGGTGCATGGGGAACATGAATGTTCAGCGGCCATCAATATAACTTTTGCAGGCATTGGAACATTAAGGCTGCACATATGTGTTATCAGATCACAGGTTATAATAATCTATGAGCACACCATCAACCTACAATTCTAATGAGAGATTTCCATTTGGCCGTCTAGCCAGTCAGTTGATAGCTTTACAGCTTAACCTTACATTTCTGTGGGGTAAGACTCATTTAAACGTACGGAGACTGCATTTTAACATTGCATTTATATCACCTTTATAGAATGCACACAATGACAAACAGCTTCGCGTGGTTTTCAATTGTTTTTCTTCCACCTCATTGTCATTCACACACACAATTTGTGAACTTGCATAAGACCCGTTTGCGCAATATAATCAACCAAGTTGATCTACACTTGTATACAGGTCAAACAATATTCAACATGAACATCATTCTAAAAACTAATTATCACACCTGACCTCGACTCCAATTAGATCGTGACAGTCGCTTGACAGCCGATCTGAAGAGTAAGTTGGGCGAGGGCAGCATTCTTTAAACTAATTCAAATCTCCACCATGATGTCTTGTGTGTCCACGGCGGCTGGAACCTTTATTTAATCTTCAAATCGCATGGATTTAAC
Source organism: Galaxias rostratus (assembly GCA_036024795.1). Classification (NCBI taxonomy): domain Eukaryota; kingdom Metazoa; phylum Chordata; class Actinopteri; order Galaxiiformes; family Galaxiidae; genus Galaxias; species Galaxias rostratus. The sequence goes on along the minus strand of JAVQJS010016673.1, from coordinate 9,828 downwards.
GGACACGGGTACAATAAACACGTCGCTTTAATTTCAGCACATACTGGTATTTATACCACAGATGAGACAACTGGAATACACAGTTGCAAAGAGGCTATCCAACAAAGTAATATATATAATATTGAAAGGTTTCATTGCGACACAGCAAGCAGTACAACGCTTTGAGTATTTAGAAGGTGACAGTTCGTTTGGCCTCCCCTTTAAGACCCTCACTCCTATTGGTTAGAGATTAGCTCTGACTCTTTTAATTGGCTGAAACATGATGACCTATGTTATTTGCGACTTTTTCTCAATCTAGAAAGGACCTCCGCATTGAGGGCCATGTTTGTACCAAATCAGGCCTGACTCAAATATACAAGGCGCAACGCGCAAGCAACACTACTGTTAGAATCTGGTGAGGTTGTGAACGGTGGAGGCTTGTAATTGTTTTTTTCTACCTTTGAAGATAAGCTTTTGCTGATACAGGTAGATATTATTTCACGCAAATATGATCTTGTTACATTTCTGTGCGAAAGTCCTTCAATGTGTAAGCATATGCAATTTACACAGTTTTGCATGTTCGAATTCCAGAAGCTTCTGACTTTCACTGTTGGAAACACGCTGTCGGTGAATTAGTTTTTTTCAACTGTAGACATTCGCACGTGTCAATATATACTTATTGTGCATACAATAGTTGTATCACACTATTGTCCAAATCATCTACAAGTAAAGTACAGTTTATTTTATGTATGTAGCTAACTCTTGACACAATGATGCAGCTAGCCATTTCCTTGCTATCTTGCAAGCTAAGTTAACGCTCAGTGATAATGCATCTCAAACATATTACTATCAGCAAGTCAAGCTACTTCTCTAAACAGGTAACGGCTAAATCATTTTTTATTTTTTTTTCGACCGTTTTCTCATTGTTTTAGAACTGAAGGCAGAATGGACCCACGGAAAGTGTCCGAGCTAAAGGCCTTCGTGACTCTATGCGACTCTAATCCAAGCATCTTGCACCTGCCAGAACTCGGGTTCCTCCGTTACTGGTTACAGGGGTTTGTAATTTTGCTAATACCGTAGCAGTCAAGATAACATTCAGAATCAACAATCATTTACACGTTTTCACCATTAACGTAATGATAATAATACGTTAACCATAGTCAAATGTTTTTGTTTTGGTGCACTGACATGTACTACTGTGTCATCATAGTTGCCGCAGTCACGCCCACTGCCCCCTCTTTGGGGTAATTTGTAAAAATAAAAAACAGAACAATAGGTTTATCAAATGTTACATTTCATTAAGGAATAAAATACAGAGTAACAAAATGTATTAAGTGTACTGCCAGTTATATATCTTGCTGATCATTTTGGAATGGGTTGCATTTGACTGGACTTTACATCAGCTATATATTAAGATTGAAGATCGAATCTAATATTGCTTATGATCTGTTTCAGAATGGGAGCCAAAATTCCACCAGCCCCCAAAACCGAGTCATCATGCAAGGTAGGGTGTCAACAAAATAGTCAACACTGCCGTAATGTCCAACCAAATTGAAATAACCGCATGTTAAACAAAAGATACAGGTCTGTTTAGATGGGTTTCTGCTCTTCCTTACTTTTGTGTTCAGGGGGGTTGTCCGTGTGGTCCCTCCCCCACGTCTACCTCTCCCACCGAGCCTCATACTTTCCCTGACGAGAGCGAGGAGAGCGAAGTCGGTATGTATTTCTTTTGGGTGTTTATACAATTTATGTATGCGTTTTATTGGAGTCCTTGTCCTTTTGGCAATAATTTTTTTCCATATATATTTGAGTTTGATTATTTTAAAAAGTAGTCATGGGTACGCATGTGTTTCCACATTGCAGAGATTGATAATGAAGGGGTGATTGAGCCAGACATGGATGAACCCCAAGAGATGGGAGACTTCAATCTGGAGGTGAAGATCTTTGCATGTGATCCCCTTCAGAGATAATTTGATTCAGAATAATTTTGCACGACACAGAACCTAGAAATAAAGTGGCAGCAAGTTTAACTAATGATTGACTAAAAGTAGAATAAATGGACCATATTTGTATTTATTTTTTTCCAGGTCACGGAGGAAATGATGGACCAGGCTAATGAGAAGAAGATGGAGGCTATTGACGCACTCGGAGAGGGTGGGTTGCTGCTATTTCTCTCTACCAAGTTTTGTGTCTATTAATAAGCTGAATTCACACTAGATCAGTCACACAAGCACATGCATTCACACATCATACTGTAAAAGAATCATTTCTATTGTACGCAGGTGAGTTGCAGAAAGCACTAGACCTCTTCACTGAAGCTATTAAGCTCAACCCACTGGTTGCCATCATGTACGCCAAGAGGGCCAGGTCAGTTACTCTTAGGTTTTGCATCCGTTACATTCAGAGATATTCAGTACATCGCATAAGTTGTATGCAAGAGATGCTGTTTTAAATGAGAAGCATAGTCAGACCAAATATTGATTTTATAACAATTAGCTTTTTCTCTTACTTTGTGTTTTTATAAACTGAAAAAAAAAAAAGGTTATAAATGTTATGTTAAACTTCACACCGTCCTAAAACCTGTAAAATATTGCGGCTTTTTAACGTTGTGCTGCATCCTTCAATAGAATTGTCTTGTCTTTTTGAACGACCAGTGTATACATCCGCATGCAGAAGCCCAACGCAGCCAAGAGAGACTGCGACAGAGCCATCGACATCAATCCAGACTCCGCACAGCCCTACAAGTGGAGGGGGAAGGCTCACAAGTACGCACTCACAAATAATACATTCGCTCACTTGTGCACAACACCTTCATTATGTAAAGGGACAGTGCAACGTGTATCTCTCGAGTGATGGGTTATTGTGTTGTCAAGGCTGCTTGGGCACTGGGAGGAGGCGGCGAAGGACTTGGCCACCGCCTGTAAACTGGACTATGACGAGGACGCCAGTGCCATGCTGAAGGAGGTCCAGCCCAAGGTAACGGCCCTCTCGACACTGTCAACATGGTACACCGGTTCTTAGGAATCCACAAGCCTACTGAAATAAAGGGCCGTAGCCGTGCATGTTTTATTGCATCACCGGTTGTCACATTTGTTAGTATAATACTAATTGTCAATATTTGTAGATCTGGGAAAAAAAATGCATCCAGTTGATTCTTCTAATATGGAAATATTCTTTTAGGCTAACAAACTCATTGAGCACAAACGCAAATACGAGCGCAAGAGGGAGGAGAGGGAGATCAGGGAGAAGAAAGAGAGAATAAAGAAGGCCAAGGAGGAGCATGAGAAGGCTGCCAGAGTGAGTGTCGAGTTCACAATAGGAGAAGACATTACGATATCTTTGTAATACTGTTGTTTCACATCATTGTCTCTTCTTTAAGTGTGATGCACGTGTTTTATGTTGCATTCCGTTTACATTCTCTTTTGTTGTTGCTGAGCAACAAAGCTGTCTCTGATTGGTTAGTTATGTTTCTGTGCAGGAGGAAGAAGCCAGACAAGCAGCTGGAGGTTTCGGGGGGTTCCCAGGTAAGGCCAATAGAGGCCCAGGGCTCAGTTCTTGTTTGGCTGCCATTTTGAGTGTGTCTTACACAGCACTCTTGGGGGAAAAAAGACAGTTGTAACTGCAAGGGGCTTCAGGCTACACCGTGAATCCTTGTGCCTTCGTTCAATGTATTTATATATGCTAATTTAATGTGAAAGATCAATGTTGTGATCAAAGAAACTTCACGCCATGCTTTTGAATAATGTTTTCCCCTAGTTCTATTTACTTTAGAAGGCTTATGACTTATTGATTTAACCAGCATATAGAATTATTCAAATCTACTACTAACACGAGCCCGAAACACCTTGGCTACAGAATCCTGATGCGTCATCCAAGACTAATAATTGTTCCTCGTGTCTTGTCTTGCAGGGGGAGCAGGTTTCCCAGGTGGAGCCAATCCCTTCGGAATGGGCGGAATGCCAGGAGGAATGGGCGGAGGCATGGGAGGAGCCATGCCAGGAGGAATGGGCGGAGGCATGCCGGGAATGGGTGGCATGCCCGGAGGCATGGGTGGCATGCCCGGCTTGGGAGAACTCTTCAACGACCCTGAGGTTCTCAATGCTATGAAGGTATGTTGTCACAGACCATCTCTACATACACCTTGAGAAACTGTTCAATTGAACTACTGTGACACTTTGTGTAAAAAAAAAAAAAAAAAACCCCGGCCCATCTTGCATGGTAGAAATGGTTGCTAAGTACCATAAATGCAATTTTATTTTAGATTATAATTTTTTTTCGATCATACATTTGTACATGTTCACTGATTAGCCATGCTTTAAATGTGTTGGGGCTGTATATCCGACCACATTGTTTTTCTTAACGTGTGCCCGCCCTCGCCAGGATCCGGAAGTGATGGCGGCATTCCAAGATGTGGCTGGCAACCCGGCGAACATCTCCAAGTACCAGAACAACCCTAAGGTCATGGCCCTCATCACCAAGCTGAGTGCCAAGTTCGGAGCCCCTCAGGCTTAAAGAGGAGAACGGGGGAGAGAGGGGAAGGTGTTTGGGGGGGGGGGGGGGGGGAGAGCAGTGACGGGTGTCAAGAGGTCATGTGACGCGGAGAAACAAAGAGCTTGTTTAAATAAATAAAATAAATATTCCACTGTGTATGAATCAAACGGCTCGGGATCAGACTAACGGTGTGTGAAAGGAACATGCGGAGCGAGGTCTTTAAGAGAGGCATGCAGCACGTTTTATACTAGACAGGCTTATTCCGAGCAGCAGCAGCAGCAGCAACACCATAAACGTTCTTTATCGGAAGGCTCCATTTGTTCTTGACTGTCAGCTCTTAGTGGTCAATGGCTGAACATCGGGAATCGAAACTAACCCAATTAAGTTAAAAGGTGCCTCATCATTCAGATTCGTCACTGAGTATTCCCCACCGTGCCGTCCCTTAGGTTTTCGCTTAACTCCAGTTTGCTGTATCCTCAACCATTTCCTCTGAATGAAGGAATTTATCCGTACATAGTTACCGGCTCAGAGGATCGAGGTTTTAAAGCCATCGAACTGATAGTGGGCGATCTCACTAGCCAGCCAGCTAACAGCAGCTGGGTTGTCTTTAATCAGGATGAGACATACACAGTATGATTTTTTTTAAAACTGATTTCCCCCTCAGGTTTTCTATTGTGTTTCCCCCAACTCACTTTTAATGTGAATTCACTTTCCCTTGTCTGTCTCCTTCAAATTGCTAAGAAAATAAAAATATGTTACTGTACTTTTTGATTGAGTCTGTTGAAATAATATCAATAAATCTTTGGTTGTTGCAGAACTTTTCTTTGTCATTTGTGTTGCAGGTTTTACAGTGTCTGACATGATTGTGACAGACAAAGAATTGTGTTATCCCTGCAAGATTGAAATATGTTGATGTCCTCACTGATCACCAAGGTTTTCTGTGTGTTCCTGTTTTAATATCTAGAAAACCTTGCACCAGTTTTACTGACCTCGTGTTATTAACAGTGCAAGGGATCAGTCTTGTAGGGTGAACCATGTTTTGATGGTAATACTTTCCAACCCAGGTTCCCTTGAATGTTTTAGCCAAAGAATGAGGGCAGAGGCAGCAAAAGGAAAGCAACGATTTGTCTACACAAATTTAAAAAAACAATGTCTACCTGCTGATTCATATATGCTGCACCCCAGCTACAAATCCTATCAAGCTGTTGTTTATTTTTTCGAAGGATTACTAGTGGACCACGTGGGCGTCTAAACAAGGCTTCAGGTTAGTGCGTTCACTCAACTGGTATGACCCTGTTCTCGACTGCTTCTAGGTGTGCATCGATCATGACCGCACAAACCTTTAACTTTGGATTATTATTTATATTATTTGCGGTTTAGCCTACTTTGATAATATTAAAGTTACAATCTATTCTTAAACAGAAGACTTGAATGCCTATTCAATCTGCAACGTGTGAGGTTAAAAACATTCCGTTAATAGATCTTGTTTACTAGATGTAGGAACAGTTACCGCCACACAATGGCTCAGCCACTCATCCACTTCATAGCCAAGATTGCCCGATAGTTACTGTGCTTCCGGAAGATATTGACAGCGCGTTACTGTTTCCACAATGTTTAGTTATGTAATGTTATGTTGCGGCCTTATTCCAAAATTGATTAAATTCGTTTTTCTCTCTCAAACTTTCACACAAAATACACCGTATTGACGACGTGAAAACCTTTTGGTTTGTTTTTTAGGATACGTTCTTTGCTAATTTATAAAACATAATACATCATTTGATGGACCGGCCGCTTGTTTAGCTATATTTCTGTTTACTCTTACTTTTTACAGCGTCGTTGAGTGTTTTGAAAAGCGCTTTATAAATAAAATGTATTATTCCGTTTTATTATTATAAATAAGGAATAACATCATGAAGCCTTTGCCATGAAGTTTTGGAAAAGGCACACACCTGTCTATATAATCAACCACTGTTCAAAGTGTGTGCCAGAGCTCAAACCAAGCATGAAGTTAAAGGAATTGTCTCGAGGCACAAATCTGGGTAAGGGCACAGAAAAATGTCTCCTTTGAAGGTCCGAATGAGCCTCCCAAAGGTCCTCCATCCTCCGTAAATGGAAGAAGTTTGAAACCACCAGGACCTAGAGCTGGCCGTTTGTATAAACTGAGCTATCAGGGGAGAAGGCACTTAGTCAGGGAGGTGATCAAAAACCCGATGATCACTCTGTCAGAACTCCAGCATTCCTCTGAGGAAAGAGGAGAACTTTCTTGAAGGAGCAATCCACCAATCAGGCCTGTATGGTGAAGTGGCCAAACGGAAGCCGCTCCTTAGTAAAAGGCACATGGCAGTCTGTCAGGAGTTTGCCAAAAAGCACCTGAAGGACTCTCAGACCATGAGAAACCAAATTCTTTGGTCAGATGAGACAAAGATCGAACTCTTAGACGTGAATGCCAAGCGTCAAGTTTGGAGGGAATGGCTCATCACCAGGCTAATGCCATCCCCACTGAGAAGCATGTTGGTGGCAGCATCATGCTGTGGGAATGTTTTTCAGCAGTAGGAACTGGGAGACTGGTCAGGATAGAGGGAAAAATGAATGCGGCAATAGACGGGCACATCCTGGATGAAAACCTACTCCAGAGCGCTCTTGACCTCAGACTGGGGTGACGGTTCATATTTCAGCAGGACAATGAGCCAAAGCACACAGCCAAGGTATCAAATGAGTGGCTTCAGGACAATTTCGAGAGGGCCTGCTAAGAGTCTAGACTTGTCTGATTGAAAATCCCTAGAGAGATCTGAAAATGGCTGTGCTCCAATGCTTACAACCCAACCTGATGGAGTCTGAGAGGTGCTGCAGGGAGGACTGGGTGAAACTGCCCAAAGATAGGTGTGCCAAGTTTGAAGCATAATATTCCAAGTCTGTAAATGGAGCCAAAGGTGCATCAACAAAGTATTGAGCAAAGACTGTGAATACTTGTCTACAAATTAGCAAAAATGTCAATTTTTCACCATGTGTATTGTGTGTATAATTAAAAAAAAAAGATTTTGAACAATTAAATGTTAAAATAACAAAATGAGGACAACGTGAAGTACTGTGAATACTTTCCAGATGCACTGTAAATTCCGATTAACGACAAAATTCAGCTATAATTCTGTATTAGATTTACCATGGTTATACATGTATCAAAATTCAAGATGTACATGACAAACAAGAAATGAAAACAAATATTATTGACGCTGAATTGATTTGGGCTGAATATTTATTTTTTTATAATTTACAACAACATTGCAAATTCAACTTAAAAAAGGTTGTTTACTGCTAACCTAAAACAAATACACGGGAAGCAAAGGTGAGGGCGATGTCTGTCTGGAGACTGGAGAGGCAATACAAAGGGAGGAGAAACTGTGTAAAACTTGCAGAAGCTCCGATAATGGTCCAGAGTTTTACACCTAGTGTCCATACCTATAAAACGTGTAAAAGAGGCGTGGCATGGACAAAATTAATATAATTTACATTGTAATTAAAAACTCATCCTATCCGCACATGAACAATCCAGCAGAATTGAAAGGACAATAACATAGCGCACGTATGAACAAGCAAACCTGAGAGACTAGCTTTGATCGCTAGCTTCTTTCACACACTCACACTGCACATGTCAAAAGTTTCTGTGCTGGTTCTATACTTAATAATTCCTCATTTTTGATACTTACTTTTGGAACTCCCACTCCCTGTTGTCCAGGGGACACACCTGCCTGGTCTTTAGCCAGCGAGATATACAGTGGAAATGGAATGCATGCTGGCGGGTGGGTGGGTGGGGGTGGATAAGGAAGGAAAGTGGAAGTTTAGGTTTAAACATTTACACAGAATCAAGGTGTATTTTTTGAGGGTGGAAGGTGATGTACTGTATGTCATTTCGGTAGCCCATTGAAAAAGAATGCACATACAAAAGACAGAATACAAGTCATGCTCGCCTGCCAGTAGATATTATAAATATAGGCAAATGTTGTCCACCATTAACACTCACATTGCAGACACCCCAGGCTACAGTGCACTCCTCGGATGTGGCAGAGGCTTGATTAGCTTGACACTCTATGCCTGAAAAAAAGAAGGAAAATGATTACCCTGTGACAGTTGACACATTTGATACCAATCAAACAAATGTTTCACATAACCACCTGTACTGATTGAGGATTAGTAGGATTATTAGAAGTATTAACATTTAGGAAGATGTGTGTCCTTGGGGCAATAAAGCCTAACACTTATTCAGACTCTATATTGGCTTGAAGTTGCTTGGTGATACCTTGTACAATTGTTATCCCTCATGACAGGCTACACGTAATAAGATAAAGGTGTACTTGTCTGTTCAGCGCAAGACCACAAACAAACACTTTCCTCATGCTGCAGTTTTTCCACAGCTGGTAACGGTCATTAGAATTCATTACTCACAGAGATCCATGATGTGATTCCTACAGATGGCACAGTTGTCCACTACAATGTCCCAGGCCCACAGTGCAACAGCATTCCACTGAAATTAATCCAGTCAGCCAACATTATGTTATTTGACAAGTAACGTTTTCCTAGTCAAATTGCCATGTAAGAAAAATATGAACGGTTGAAATCTTGCAGTAAAAACTCTTTCAAGGGACTGATATAGAAATAATAACAAGTTAGGAGTCAAATATAGTTTTTTAAAACGATTTCCTCATATTGTCAATGTTATTGCCCTGAGTTTTGCTTTTCGTTACGTAAGGGTACCTTACGACACCAATAAATATCAATTGGTCTATTCATCCTCCTTTAAATATCAGTTGCATTAAAGCAGCTTACACAGTAAAACGCTAATTCATGTTAAGCCAGTTAGCTTTCGGCTAGTTTAGCTTGCTTGCTAGTATTAGCCTAGCGATACTGGACCGTGATAATAAGATATCAAAATAAAGTGGCAGTGGCCAGGGCCTAAATTAAGATAATTTGTATCTTGTGTTTCTAAAACACTGTATACCTTTTTCACTTCAAAACGTTTCTTGCTTGCGCCACTGTTTGTGCCACTCGGGGTATCAACATCCATTGCTGCTGCCATCTTGACTGCCGAAACTTCTTGTGTGAATGTGTGATGTAATGGACGCGTGAAAGACGCTCTAGTTTTTTAAAGGGATGTCATAGTACAATTTTGGTCGGCGATATATATATGTAAGACTCAAGCGCTTTTTGAAATATCGAATATTATAACCCTTCCTATTATGTTAGATGTTTTTTGTCGGTACTACCATATGTCTATGTTTTTATACAATATTAGGGATTATACTGTGTTGGTAAAAAGAAAAACCGTAGGTTCTACCGAGATTTGAACTCGGATCGCTGGATTCA
>JAVQJS010016590.1:0-13757 GCA_036024795.1 Galaxias rostratus | reverse complement strand
GGGATAAATCTTTTATGTCCATAACATCCATATTTCTGTAAAGCTGCTTTGTGACAAATTGTTTTTGTAAAAAGCGCTATATAAATAAAATTGAATTGAATTGAATTGAATTGAATTATTATCATAATGTCCTTCTTGTTGCCTAAAACATTTTGCAACATGTAACCTACGAGGTGGGTCCAGTTTAACACAGCTGACTAAAGCTAAGCCTCCTATATTGTACAATAATAATAAAATAAGATCTAATTCTTGCAACTCTTTTTTTACACAGAATGAGACATTAAAGAAAAAACATTGAACACTGTCCAATAGGAAGCTGAATGATTTATGAATTATTGATAATTTAACAAAGTCTTGTAATGATGAATTTAATCATTTTGGGCTGGTATTGACTGTGACTTTTATTTAGTTAAATAACTATGGAAAACCTGTCTCATTGTTTGACAGATTCTTGTTATGTGAATTTATAATGACGTTTGGCTCCCGGTAGAGAGCTAGGTGTCCACATGGATGAAAATACATAGATATATAGAAAAATTTCAGAAAACACACAGTTCTATCCATATATGTATAGATATTTACATCCATGATAGATGGATGAATGGATAGATGAGGGATGGATATATATCTTAGCTACGTCCATTCAAGGCATAGTTAAACAACCTATAGTTTGTTAATTTAATTGCATTAATTTAATTGCATTCAAACACTTTTCCAGCCACTATTTCAACTAACTCTGTTACAATTACCCCAAACCTGGGTAAAATTGTCGCATTTAACCCCCCCACCCCCCCCAAAAAAAAAAAAAAAAAAATCAAAAAGCTAAATATGTTAGGTTATGCCCCCTGCTTCCCTTATTTGAATTGAAAATCTTTACAATTAAATAATAACACTTGTATGAAAGTGTTGTTGTAGGTTATGCGTTGTGTGTATGACATACTATTGCCTAAATACCCTGCTGTTTTACAAGTTTTACAATGATGACCTGCGAGAACGAGGTTTGTGAGAAGAGTTCCTCGAGAGGCCATTCCAATCAGCTGCAGGCCAACTTACCTCAGAAAGGAGGGGGTAGCAGGGGACAGAAAATAACTCTTGAGCTCTACCAATCTTTTGTACTCAAAAAATATTTTATTATTATTGCATTTTTTCTACTTTAAATTCAATGGGCATGTTCTTACCAATAAAGAGCAACCCACATTACTCTTAACCTACCTGTACTTATTCAATCCATTAATCGGTTATGCAACATCACTTATATTTTCCATATCAGTAGTGTTTCAGTTTTTGTGGTCGATATCAGACAAGAAAAAAAGTTCAGTTCAGAGGTTTTATTCAGTTGTCTGATCTAAAACAATTAAATCTTTCAGGTACTTAATTTGAGCAATCTTAACGTTCAGTTTATCTGTAGTAATCTAAAGATCCAAATTGTTTTATTTGTTTTTTTTTCATTCCCTTTTCAAGTCAATTTAATCCAGATGTTTTGTGTCAATATATCTGCAAAGATAGTGGACAAGAAATAATTCCCAAGTAATTGTCATCTTGTATCTATAGTACATAACAATTTCAGTTATTCCATGCATAACAGACAACACATTTCCACTTGAGGAAAGACCCCTAGAATAGATGTCATTCACTTTGTGCCTCATAGGGATCCTAGAAAGGGGTGTTTACAGTAACATTAGGTACTATAAATGGATTATAAAGCATAATTATCCGCATAATACACTTAAGTTGTGCTAAAGCAAGTTGTGTGTGTATATACAATCTAGTGTAACAGGACATTCATATTTTAGTACTTTTTGTAAAGTAGTGTTCCTATCTACTTTCCTTTAGAGAAAAGCAATTGGTTTGTTGCTATGTGTAAAACGTTGCCGTTTATTATTCTTTGGAAGTCTGTAGGTAATATGGCAACCTCTACGTTAGGGATTATGGAGTAAGGATCCTAACTATATTGGACTAATGTTCGGGTGTTTGAGGTTGAGGCTCAAAAGTTAGTGGTAAGGGCTCAAGTTAGATGGAGAAATTATTACAAGGAGGATATCTTTCCACTATTCCTTGTGTAGGCCTTGGCGAGGGAGTTGTGTAAAGTTGCTGGCGATGGCGGCAGGCTCTCGTCAGGGGTGTTTGCAGGTGGTGTTGGAATGCTTATACTAGCAGCTGTGTAGTCTTGATTCCCACAATTCAACTTAGGTTCCTCTGTCCTGGCGTTTAAATTGGAACGACTGAAGAACACACAGAGGGCTGTTAATAACTTTATAGATTATTTACACACTCTTACACACATATACTGTATATTCAATATACAGAGCATCCGAACAAAGTTGTTATTTCGTTACGGCCTTTTTCCTAAATGTATAAATTAAGTTGGTTAATAAGTATTCACAGCCTTTGCTCAATGCTTTGTTGATGCACCTATGGCTGCAATTACAGCCCAAATTATTTTTCACCTTGAGACCACAAGCTTTGCACACCCTTCTTTGAGCAGTTTCACCCATTCCACTTTGCAACACCTCTCAAGCTCCAGCAGGTTTAAACTATCCAGAGATGTTCAATCGGGTTCAAGTCTGGGCTCTGGCTTGGCCACTCAAGAAAATTCACAGAGTTTTCCCGAGGTCACTCCTTAGTAAACGTAGCTGTGTGCTTAGAGCTGTTGTCCTACTGAAAATTTAACTGTTGTTCCAGTCTGATGACATGAGCGCTCTAGAGTAGGTTTTCATTCAGGATGTCGCTATGCATTGCTGCAGTAATCTTTCATTCTATCCTGACTAGTTTCCCAGTTCCTGCTGCTGAGAAACATACTCACAGCATGGTGCTGCCACCACCATGCTTCAATATAGGGATGGTAATAGCCTGTGGATGAGTGGTGCCTGGTTCTTTCCTAACATCGTCAAGAGTTTACTCTTTGTCTCATCAGACCAGAGAATTTTGTTTCTCAAATTCCAGACGGGCTGCCATGTGCTTTTTACAAAGGAGTGGCCTCTGTCTGGCCAATATCATACAGACCTGATTGATGGATTGCTGCAGAGTCGGTTGTCTTTCTGGAAGGTTCTCGTCTCTCTACAGAGGAATGCTGGTGCTCTGATAGTGACCATCGGATTTGCGGTCACCTTTTTGACAAAGGCCCTTCTCACTGATTTCCCAGTTTAGATGGCCAGCCGGCTCTAAGAAGAGCCTTGGCGGTTTCAAATTTGTGCTCTGTACTCATTGTGACATTAAAGTCTAAAAAACATGCCTCCTTCTCCTGCCAGTGCCCTGACCAGTCACTGACAATTAATCTGGAGTTGGTCTGTGTATTCTATATGTGTAAGAAATATGTAATATATGTTGGGTGAGCAAGTCTGGCGCAAATTGGCTGCCGTGGTATCACTCAGACTGAGTGTAGTGTTTGATGGCTGTCAGTCCATTAGTTAGTTCAGTGTATGATAATAATTGGCTAATTGTGTTTGCTTTGAGTTTCTTGATAAAGCGCTTCAAACTAAATAAAATGAATTATTATTATTATTATTAAAGGCAACAGATCTTTTATGTACCCTCCCCCCCAGATTTATGTGGAACCTTATAAAGACAGCTGTGCGCCTTTCCAAATCATGTCCAATTAAATGAATGCACCAGAGATGGACTCTAATTAAACTATGGAAACATCAAGGATCAACGGCAGTAATAGGCTGCACCTGAGCTCAATTTTGAGCTTCATGGCAAAGGCTGTGAGAACTTAGTTACTTATTATCAATACATTTGCAAAAATCTCCCAATGACATTTATCATGTGGTCATTATGGAGTATTGTGCGCCTAATTTTTTGTAAAAAAAATGAACTTAATTAATTTTGTAATAAGGCTGTAACATAACTAAATGTAAAAACGTGAAGCGCTGTGAACACCTTCCGAATGCACTGTATACTTTATATATATAAATACATATGAACAAACACAAACACAAAAACTACCTCTGTGATCCTATGTTGGCATTCTTTTGGAGGTGTAAGTTGTCTAGCTCCTGAACACTGCTCCTACTAACAGACACCATAGAGTTGGCCAATCGGATGGCTTGTCTCTTTGCACGACGTGTGCAGCAGGAAGTGGTGTTTCCCTGATGGCTGGACAGAGACGTGCTGCGGCTGGTTCTGAAGCCCACAAGAGACTCTTTCATACACACCTCGCTGTATGTCAACTCGTCGGTAAAGTTGTAATTCTAAAGAAAAAAGGCAGGATGTGAAATCAGGCAGTGCTAAATAATTTCATAACAACATGACACAAACAAATCTTAAGAAAACCAGATGGCATTACCTTTCCTGAAAAAAAAGTCTGCCCAATGATGTATGTGAAGCTTGCTGTAAAGACTGTCGTCTGATGAGATTACATTCACTACCGTATGAATGTAAACTATTTAAAACAATGAAACGTGTATTCTGTATGTTTAATGTTATTTTATATACAGTATAGAATTTTCAGAAACAGTATGAATATAGCTGCACGCAGCGATTCCAGGCTCCAAGCAGCAGGACCCAGTACGACAAAATAGACTGCATGATCGTTTCAAACTAAGTTTTGTTAAAATATCTGTTTAAAGTGCAATGCTTCACAGAAAGAACCTTGGGAATTTTATCTCAGAAGCCTCTTGCTTTGGGACCACATTGACCATTAACCATTGAGCCACTCCCTATGAAATTTTAGATTCAGACCCGTCCACACATAGCTGGGTATATTTTGGGCTCAAGCCCCAAACCCCCCCCCCCCCCCGACCCTGCATAGGATAAGCAATTTAGCTAATGGATGGATGGATTTTTGTTTGTTTGTTCATATTGTTGACTTCCAATTGGTATGTGTTAGTCTAATATTGTTTGTAGGCCAGCTGATGTTATCACTATGTGGGATAACATGCTGACACTATCCCTCTGTAGGATAATGTCAGTATCTGCTGTCCAATGCCCCAATGCCCAGCAGGTCTCGCCCTCGGTTTTTTAAAATAGGTCCGCAGCACTCTGTTGACAGTATACGCTGCAAGGCTTTTATGCTCAGTTACACATCTTCATCCATCTTCTTTGCTTGAGCCTGGAGGGAACTTAAATACTTGACAGTCTTTGTGAGCGTCCCACTCATTGCAACATACACCCTGTGTCTCTGTTGCCACCGGCAGGCAATAACCAGAAAATAACCACCAGTTTGAGTCCAGCCTTGGCTCAGCTGTTATTACTTCAGCTCCAAATGATTCGCCTACGGCCAATAACTGTCATTGAATTTCTTGATCTCTCTGTCAGGTTCTTCATTTGTCTCTAAAGTTTTGTTGAAAAAAAAATACGGCTGTGTCTGAAACTAATCCATGAAGTTTTCATCATCTAATCTATATACGTAGATGACTAGCTATTCTGATGTAGTGCCAGCACCATGACATTCGCAGCACTGTCACCTAGAATTTTCTGCGTTTTTGTGCAGACAGAGGCTTTTTTTCACAGTGCTTTTGTGTACACAAAATTATTTTAAAATGAGGGAGAAAATAGGAAGTTGCCAGGATATTGTGTTTTACTGAATTTTTGAAAATAATTATTTTATCTACCTGTGAAGAATGACCAATGGCAAAGTTCTTCAGCATCTGCTTGTGCATTACCAAATACCTGGTTCATGTATATTTGACAATCTTGTCAAATCAAACTTCAAGCATTTCAAAATCGCAACTTTGACCCAATGGTGGTGCTAGAAGAATGGGTGTATGAACATAAGAAGGGCTGTGCTTCCGTTTGGCATAAACCTCATAAATCAGCCTGCCAAGTTTCATAAAAAGCTGGCAGTGGGAAGAAGGAGAAACCCTAAAAACTCTCCAAATAATTATAAGTCTAAGAACAAACATTGCATCCAAAAAAGTATTCATACCTCTTCACTTTGTCCACATTTTACTGTTACAGCCTAATTCTAACAAGAATGAAATAAAACAAAATTCTCAACATTCTACACACAATACCGCAGAATGAAAAAGTATAAAAAGGTTTAAGAATTTTTAGCAAATTTATTGAAAATAAAAATATATATACATTACATGTACATATACATTCACAATAATTACATAATACTTAGTTGATGCACCTTTGGCAGCAACTAGAGCTTCAAGTCTTCTTGAGTATGAAGCGATAAGCCTGGCACACATATTTTGGGGCAGTTTCACCCATTCCTCTTTGTAGCACCTCTCAGGCTCCATCGGGTTTGACGGAAAATTGTCGGTGCACAACCATTTTAGGATCTGTCCAAAGATTTTTAATCGAGTTCAGGTCTGGACTTTGGCTGGGTCACTCAAGGACATTCAGAGACTTGTCCCAAGACCACTTCATTGTTATCTTAGCTGTTTTCTTAGGTTTGTTGTCCTGTTGAAAGTTGGACCTTTGTGCCCGACCAGCCAGCTCTAGGAAGAGTCATGGTGGTTTCAAAGTTCTTCCCTTTGCAAATGATAGAGACCACTGTGCTTGTTGGGACATCCAATGCTCAAGAAATTTTTTGTAGCATTACCCAGATTTGTGCCTCATCTCAGAGGTCCACAGACAATTCCTTGGACTTCATAACTTGACTTGTGCTCTGACATGCACTGTCAACTGCGGGACCTTATATAAACAGTGCCTTTTGTGTGCCTTTCAAAATCATGTCTATTCAATTAAATTTACCACAGGTAGACTCTTTAATTAATGTATTAATTAAGCTGTAGAAACATCTCAAGTTTTGAGTGTCACAGTAAAGGATGTGAATAATTATGTACATGTGATAATTTTTGGTTTGTTTTAATACGTTTGCAACAAATTCAAAAAAACTTATTTCACTTTGTAATTATAGTGCGTTGAATTGAACTGTTGAATTTTTTCTTTAATACAATTTGGAATTAGGCTGTAACATAATAAAAATGTGAAAAAGTTGAGGGGTTTGAATTCTTTCTGGATGCATTGCACTGTCCATAACAATAAAAGCATGCTGGACGTTACGCCTGACGCTACATTGTCCACCTCTGGGCGACTCTGCTGCCCAACGCAAAATCAGAAGCTTTCCCTTACACCTCAGTCATTGTGGTGTGGTCCCCAATGTACCATTGCTTCCAATGTCGGGGTTGCTGCCCTGATTCCCGGGAATCGTTTGTTCCACTAGCAGGCGAAAGGGTGCCAGGCGGGCTCTATGTAACACCACCTTCCGTCCTCAGAACTGTAGCCACACGCTGTGCACCATGTCAGAGAACTGCTCCAACACTTTGCATGGTCTCAGACAGTTACTGGTGAGCCTGGAAGAGATGTCCTTTCTGGCTGACCAGAAGACCCACTCTCTCGACATAAACATTAGTTCCCGACAGCGTTGGCTTTAGGGTTGTTTCTGTCTCACCCCATCTCCGGAGTACTCGGAAATATTGATCATTTTGATATTAGTTAATTTAACTTAAATATAAGTTTTTTTTTGACATTCAATAAATATAAAATATTCGTTGCCATGTGTTTGGTTTAACCAGCATGTTTTTATCATCATATTTTCATTTAAATCATGCTAAAGACAAAAATAAATGTTGAAGTATTTATGTTTGTTGTCTCGCTCCTCCATGCATTATGCATGCGTGTGAGTGCTTTACAGTCAGTCAGTAATGCAACTACAATGCAACTACTGTACATGGCTTTTTAAAAGGCAGACAAAACCAAAGTCAAAGTATTCGTTATGGTTCAGATTTCACTTGTGACAGTCAATAATTTTTCTGTTTGTCATTAATGTCTGTTTGTATATGTCTGTGTCATGAATGTACTGTTTGTCATCAATGTCTGTTGGTCATTAATTACTGCGCTATTTATTATTGGGGTGAGTACATTGAACGTCTGTGTGGTTACCATTCATGTCCGTTTGTCATTAATGTGAGTATATTGAACGTCTGAGTGTTTAGCATGAATGAGCTGTGTTTGAAGCTAAAAATACCAAACAAACCAAACTATAGGACTACTTTTGCTGCAAATGTTTGCCAGAAGTTTATTGTTATTTAGACATACGTAAATCCATGTATCATTATTCCACTTAGCTTGTAGGAAACTGCATGCGAGTGTAACGCTATCCTCTTGTTTTCTTTTGATAATAAAACTTTTCATTTGGAGAAATAACTTCGGGTGTCTGCAAATCTAACTGTAATAATATAGTTCTCCCCCTTTCGGGCTCTTAACATTCTTGGGTCCTACAGGCCTTAACTACATACATAGTTTGGTTGTTTCTTAAAGAAACAGCGGCCGAACAGGAGCACCAATTTCCCTCACATACACTCAGACACCCACCGCAGCGGCTCTGAGAGTGTGACCCCGGTCCACCCTCGTACAGCTTCCTGATCATGGGAGTCAACCTTTGTCGGCTGGTGCTACAGAAATCAACAGATGAGGGTAGGTGAAAGAGATGGAATTGGCTTGGTAAACGGGTAACGCCATAGGGGAGATTGCTTGTGATCCATAGTACTTGTCCTTGAACATGGGCGTAAGAAATAACTAAAAGTCATCCCCTTCTGGTGGGAAAACGGTACCACAGATACGGTTGTATAGAGCAAAGTGAGTATCTACAGTGAAGAAAACGGAGATCAAGCAGGAAGGGGGCATCGATAGACTTATAGACTGTGCACCTTGTAGACTGGGGTTCAAGCACGGGATGGGTTGAGCCGTTGTTTTCCCCTTTCTAACGAAGGATATAGGAGGGGCCGAAACAAATCCATGAGAAAACCTACCATAGTGGTTCGCTGCTGCCTCAGGTCCTGTTCTCAGGGACCAGGCAGGAATAAGGAGGGCCAAGGGGTAAACGCTTGAAGAGACAGAGGAGCCTCCTCCTTGTTTCAGCATCCTCTCGATTTCAGGCAACAGCTCTATTTCTATTCTTTCTACAAAGCGGCAAGCCATTCAGAGCAAAGCGTCTATCAATTTTGAGAAAGTTTTATTTATTTATTATTATTGCTATGTTAATTTAATTAAATTTTATGATTAAGGGTAAGGGTAAGGATTCAATGTTTTTAGAATTATTTAGTTGTGTAGCCCAGTTCTGCTCTTGAGCCTATTATAGCCTGCAAGCCCTGACACCCAAAGGGTTTTAAGTTCACCAACCATTGGAAGAAATATCTGTGGGAAACATAAATCAAGTGATATTATCCATACTAACATTGTTAAATAAGAAATTTCACATTAGGACATATAATATTACTGCAGTATAAACTGGTAACTTTCCGAGTACTTATCTAATGCATACACCACATTGTGCTTGGTGAGAAAGTTTGACGATACTACCATTACACTGGTGATGGCACCTCTGGGTTAGACAGACTTTGAAAACAAGTTGTGATGAGAATGATACCAAGTTGTGGCGAGAAAGAAAACAACTTTTTTTAAACTGACTTTGCAAGGAAGTCTTAGACAAAATGGCCTCAAGTCTTGAAATGTATACCTTGTACAACTAGGACTGACACAAGTCCTAAAATAGACACTGTACATGTTCAGTACACAGTGTCTCTGAACAAACATAAATGACCAAAAAGACGCATCGCGATCCTATCGCTCAAAAACAAATATATTATCTAACCACAATAAACTTTTAACACTAAACTTTGTCACAAACTTTTTAAACATGCAACCTTAAATTAAATTAAATTGCAACGCAATGTCAGGTTCAAGAGCAAAAATGCAGTCGAAACAAGTCTTCCACCAGTCTTCAAGTTTGGGCAGAAAGTGCACAAAGATGCTGCAATCCTAATGTTCATGGGTAGGTCATCAACACCCAGTGGCAGGGCATAGTGGTCAGGACAGGGTGTAAGGTCTGAGCATGGACTGTAGATAGAATTAGCTGTGTACAAATGCACTGCATTGCATTAAAACCGACCGGTTGGCATCGCAATGGAAGCAAAATGCTCAAAACTATGACCGTGGTTAAGGAGCCAGAACCGTGACAATAAAAAAAAGACAAAGGAATCATGATCATAATAGGAATGTGAGAGTACAGAACAGTGACATTTTCAGACAACTAGAGGCAGAGGTAGACCACTTACTGTAGTCTTCTCCAGACAGTGCAGTAGGTGATGATGTTGATGTTCAAAAGCTGATCTGTTCTGTAAACACAGAGCTGTGCAGCCATTGTCACCATCCTGCAGGGAAAAGCACAAATTGCTCGTTTATTTTCACATTAAATTGATAGTACTTTTGTGTTTCAGATAGTCTTAGGGGACTTGGAGGCTACAGATTAGCAGTCAGGGCTGTGGGCTACTGATCTTTTCCCCATTCCAGACGCAGCCTACATTCGAGCTTTCATATATACGCGACTAGCTGAAATTAAAAGCAGTGGATAATTAAAAAAAAAAAAATCTGTGCATATATTTTTTTAGTAAAGGTTTTGCCATTTTGAGCCCTGCTATTGTTTCTTCTGTTGGACTCGACAGACTTTACATTTCAAACTAATACATTAGATATTCTTTCAATCATTCCGACACACTTAAGGGTGTAGTCAATGTCTATAGATAGAGAGGTAGATCCCAGAGGCACACACAGGTTTCCCACTACCTATGAGGCCATTATTTTGTAATTTAACGCCCTATTCTTGACATTGTCCTGCAAGGTAGAAAATTGAAGTCCTCAAAGTCCTCCAAGGTAGATAATGGAAGTCCAAGTGATGGCTCACTGAAAACATTATCTACAAATGCAACGTTGATGAATGTTGATACATGAGTGAGTGATCCTTGTATTTACGATTTGGAATTAATAATGAAATAGGTGCTTACAAAAATGTTGCTAACTTCTCTCATGTGAACATAAAATGTATCACTCGTCACCTTTTTGTGACGGAACATAGGGGGAAGCCCATGTTAATTTTGTCAACTAAAATTGGGACTAAAAGTGTTCATTGACCTCATCTATGGCCATATACGGTAATTACTTCCTCGTGAGAGCTTCCCAAGGGTGTGTCCATCTTGGACATCTTTGCTACAGCAAGATGAATTATGACTCCCCTTTGTATCTTGGTAAAGATTGCGTGTTATGGCGGCCTCTCTGGCGCTTCGTGGTACTTGATGTGGGTGGTCGGGAGTGAAGGATGGACCTCCGGTCATCAGTGGTCGTTTAATGTTCACATCCTATGGCGTTGACATACAATGTTGCCCATAGAGAGGAGTCGAACGTATAGAATTTAATGGAACAATGGGTTATGTATATAAGACCGGTTTAAATATGGAGAGGAATGAGACTCTTCAAAGTCTGCCCCATGGCTGACTGATAACTGGATTAAACGTTTTTAGTGATAATGTCTGCTACTGTATTTATGGAGTTGCTGATGAGGGTGTGCATTACCCTTAATGTCTCACAAGCCTAGTTGATTACCAAGTGCTGTAGTATAATGTAAGAGTGTTCCTGATAGAGAGAAGTTTCACTCCTCTCCTTATTTGAACCTTTATACTGTGCTTATATCAACCTTATATTGTGCATATTTTTGGTTCTCAACAACATTGCACAAAGCCATCCTGCTTCGGTGAGAAAAAAAAAGAATGTCTGACCAGATCCCCAGGAGTAAAATATGAGACAGGTGAACCCCATTTTTTTTTATTTTTTTTTTTTTTATTTTTTTACAAATTCAAACCCATTTTCTGAATTTCTGTGAATTATGGGTGTTAATATTATGTTCAGATGATGTTCACTAATACCAACACATGGCTTTCTGCGCACACACTAAGATACGATAGTAGACGGAGCTACTAAGACCAATCAGCAGTTACAGTGATAGACCGCGCTACTCACATCTGCCAGTACAGTAGTTGATGGCAATATTCACATAAATTCTCAGTTATTGTAGTAGACGGCGCCACAGACACACATCAGCAGAACTTTACGGTAGTAGACAGTACTACTCACACATATCACAAGCTGAGGCATGTTATACTATATGCGGTGATACTGATAAAGAGTGATAGCTATCTTAATATAAACAAAGACAGCATTTATAACTTACGGTTGATGTGCTAGTTGGAGGTGCTAGGCTGCTCCTCAGTGGGTCATGTGGTCTGTACTTCTCACTTGAGGCTATATGTCTTAGGGTGTGTTTGTCTTTCTACAGCTTGTCATAAAATACAGAACATTCCGGTCCATAAGGTACGTGCACAAATGACATTGCCTTCATCCTTCATAGACAGAGCCGTGATTTCTTTGGTGACCATGCCGTATTCATTATTGAAAATATTAGTTCAACAGGGTTCCTGGCAGGCATAAATTCCACGGTATTGGCTAGTACCTGGTAATCCAAATTTTTCTCTCAAGCTACTGAAATGCTTTGCACTTAACAGAAACGTCTGTCTGAAAGGATCCAGTTGGGGATGTGGCGGGTGATGACCTGCCTATTATATTATAACCCTACTATTAAAGAATCGTTTACAAAAACGATTAAATAATTGTATTCCCATATTGATATGAGCTAGTGCATGGCACTCGTTGTTATTTAGCTGCGATTAGCATCATAGTTACTATACATTGCCAAGTGTATCCAACAAATGCATGTAAACAAAGTATGCCTTTTAGACAGAAATCAGGCGCAATACTTCCTAAAGTTCTAAACTGCATTTGCCCATATGACAAGCCAAGTCTGTTGCGACGATATGCCAACCTCAGCTGTCTTGCAAGTAATAATTCTCATTGCGGCTATTTTGCCCGCGACACAAATTGCAAGCAGCCTATTTGGAAGGTAAACATGTATGTATTTTGCATCGGAGTGAGTAACCGAGGTGAATGACAGGTATATATTTCTAACTCCTTGCAAAACTGTCCTTATTGCTGTGGAATAGGCGGCCGTCCCAAAATGTATTATAAAGCTGAATACAGGACCCAGAACGCTCATACACCGCGCACATTCTCTCAAGAGTTTTTGATTAAATGGTATCCTCCAGGAGGTATGAAATAAACAACAACAATTTTTTTTATTAATAGCTGGAAATTCAAATGTAATTACTGCACATTTAATATGCTTTAGTGACTTATAATCAACCCATATCCATTAAATTCCGTTAGATTTGAAACACCAACACCTGATTGGGACCCACCAACGTCAGTGTAAGTCACGACCCAAAAGCGGACCCGAAACAAAAAGTAGAATAGCCAGTAATCCCTTGACGTAAACGCAGGAGCCTAGTGGCAGCCTCATGTCCGCTACGACGGTGGTCAAAAACACGCCGAAACTCCTGCAAAAA
Source organism: Galaxias rostratus (assembly GCA_036024795.1). Lineage (NCBI taxonomy): Eukaryota > Metazoa > Chordata > Actinopteri > Galaxiiformes > Galaxiidae > Galaxias > Galaxias rostratus. The sequence goes on along the minus strand of JAVQJS010016590.1, from coordinate 573 downwards.
GTGCTGGGAGTCGTGGAGCGCTGGCTGTTCCGGGATGTTCCGAAAACGCCGTCGCCCAGGTCAGAGCCCTGCCGGTAAGCAGAGCCATTATGTAGGCCACCCGGGTTTGCTCACTCCCGAAGGCGTTAGGCTGGCACCGGAAAACGCTGTTGCACTGCATTAGAAATCCCCAACAGCCATCCGGATGTCCGTCATATCTCTCCGGAGCTGGGAGAGAAATGTCCCTGGTCGAGGAGTCAGCCGGTGGAATAGCTGGCTGTGTAGGTGCCGCCTGCACCATAGCACGGAGCTCGGCCTGAGAAACCGCCAGCTGGTTCACGGCCTGCCCAATAGCCTGCAGCTGACCACCCATGGCCTGCACCTCTTCGGTCTGTGGCCCATAGCCTTCCCCTGAAGGCGTAAGGCATGCTGTAGATTGACCAGGTCCGCTGGATCGTATTGGTGGTCTGTCATTCTATCACGCTGAGGGCTAGCACAGAGTAAGTCACGACCCAAAAGCGGACTTGAATCCAAAAGTAGACTAGCAAGTAATCCCAAAAGACAACACGAAACACGGAGTTTGTCAAAAGCAGG
>JAVQJS010016526.1:0-17902 GCA_036024795.1 Galaxias rostratus | reverse complement strand
AGTTGGTCTTATTCAGATAACAGTAGTTGTTTTTTAAATGAATGAATAAAAATGTATGTTGCAGAGTGCAAAAAATCCCCTGCTCCCTCAAATTAATGATAACAAAGTCATATTAAAATAAACATTACAGATTCATGGCTATATTACTGGCTGCAAGGTGTAATAAATTCACTTCTGTAGCCCAGTGTGAGAGAAACTTCAGCACCATGGATAGCTCAATACAAAGCTAGTTCTACTGCCTCCAAAAAAAAAACCATGAAATAGACATGCACTGATCATTCTATGAGAGTAATGTTAGTGGTATCTCTTTAACACACTACGTAAATCAGTAAAACCCTTCTGTATAATGCATAGCATCTTCAATGATCAATTGAAATGAACAGCTCAAGATGTTAAGATGAGCCTGCCTGCATGCATTTGAGTTCAACCTGGTGCTCGATCATTCTCCAATGTCACCACACTTGGTATTTTTCCCCATTCTTTAGGAATAACCTAAGCTTTGTTTATCCTTTTTTATTGACCTTGAATGATTCTTCAAACCGTGTATAATCCCAACCTTCTTTAATCTCTGGCACGGCACAGAACTTGTCTCAGAGCAGAAAGTATTGTAAGATGAGCTGTGTGCTACATACAAGTCAGATCATCTGTGACTACAAGGTTTGATGCCAGGTGGTCAAAGCTGACTTTGTAGAGAAACATGAACCCGGTAATAGAATGCCGCCTTCATTGAGTCTGTATATCCGGTGTTGCTAGACAACGACCAGGATCGGCTTGATTTTCCTTCTACCTCCAACCTTTAAAGTGACAATTCACAAAACTGTAAACCTCAGCCTATGTTACTGTCAGAGCATGACTTGACAACATCATATGGGCATTTAAAAACAGTGCTTGCAGTAATATTAGGATATCACTCCATTACCCAATGCAATTAGATACCATACTTTTTTTTTTTTTAAATTGTCAATGTTGCTCTCTTTTTACAGAAATTCACAAATTGTAAGTAAAACAAAAATTGATATTTCCACCGAAAATATTTGTCTACGACATACTCGGATAACAAATCAAATGTTGTGAGCTCACAAATATCAACCCTGGGCTCTCTTTTGCTCTGGATAGGGTGTCACTCAACAAGATCCTCTTGCTCACTGTCACCATTGCCAGCCTAAGAATTCAAGGCCAAACTGACACTCCTCAAATTCGACTACTAAGGGATCTTGATGGAGCAGTACCTCTCTCTAATTTAAAATCTGAAACAGTAGACCTACTCTAACCGAGTAAAGTACTAACGACAACAAAGGTGGAAGGGTGAAGTACAAAGCCTCCACCATTACCAAGGTAAGGCAGCATTCTGATACACTGTATATAAGTTTGACTGATTGACAAAAGGTACGTTTTCAACCTTTTGAAACATGCATGAATTCAAAAATGTTAGAGTCACGATCAGGATGCAAATTCTACTCTAATTTTCCTAATTTCTCAAAAAGAGCATGATTCTAATTCCATCTGTTAAATTACATTGTAGCACCACCATCTGAATTTTATTGTTTCAGCTACATATTTATGCTATCTATGGAACACCATCATCATGTCAAGACTAGTTTTCAAAGATAATCAAGCTATGATTGTGTGATTAATTGCTTTACTTATTGTTTTGTGCTTTCAAAGAAGCATTAATTTAGCCACATTGATGAGTTGTATATGATAAAAATCTTGGGTCCTGACAAAATCTATACCAGTAAGAAAAAATCCTTTTAGTGTAAAACTTCTGTCCAATTATTCTTAACAGGTTTATTTAAAAAATTTTTTTACTGCAATCCTCTCGTTGGGCTCATGTGAACTACATGGTCCTTAACACAAGTGTAGTTTATGATTCAACCACTAGATGGCGTCAGTCTGCAGGAAGAATCCCCCCACCCCAGCTGCCATCAAGGGTCATCGCCACTTTAGTTACGGAGGAGCCATTGTCCCCGAGTATGCACTCTGACTGGCATATCTCTCATACACTGAAAAATAAATCATGAATTATGGTTGTTATAGAAATCTTTGCACACACAGTCATCAAATCTTAAAATTATAGTGTACTAACAAAGAGGTTTATTTGTTTCCACAGAAATATTACCATTCAGCAACTTTATGATCTTACTCCTACAAAGAAAAGCAATGTTCGCCTCAACGATCAACTGTCGGTTGCTGATTCACACATTTTAGACACGCTTCACATAAAAGCAATGTTTCTTATAGCTAAATCAAGCTGTGGACTGATAGGACTGACAATATTTTTCTTAATATATTCTTCAATTTCAGCATTCCAAAGCCTACTGACATAAATATAGCGTAAGTGTGTCACGGTCTTCATTGACCATACATCCTTAAATAATGATAGAACAAAAATATTGCTGCCTTATGTCCCAATCCCTCTCACATTTGGTGGCTTTCTCACCGTGTAACAGTCAGTCTTTCTTTCTCATAAATAGGGAGAGAAAAATAAAAGCTGCCATTCCAAAGGAACATCCCTATCAGTCCCACATCTCCCGCTTTGCAATGTTCCCAACATTCTGCTCTCCGGATGACCCAAACACAGGCTTCAGAGCTGCCTCCCAACTCCCACTCAACCCTTGCATACCCTCGACTGCTCCTGGGGTCACGGTGCTAACAAAACAAAGGGTAACAAGGTTAAAAGGTTAACAGGGTAAAAAAAAATATATATATATATATATATATATCAGATACATACTAAAGTACATCTAAATATTCTTTACACAATGATATATTTGCCAACAGGTGGTCCTTATCGACATGAGATCTTGGAGTTTCCTAAGACCACAGGGGAAAAGGCAATGGCTTGGCCAGGACAGCAAGGCTTCCTAGAAGTGAGTAATAAAAAAACCTATAAGGGTCAGACAGCAAAGAAGATGAACTGTGTTAAATCTCATTCTTGGCAAAAACATATGAGTAGATAAACAAAAAATTACCTCATTATCTTTTCCATCTGCTCTCCAACACTTGTTAATGGTGCTTTTAGCACATCAAGCCAGTGAAAGAAAAGAGCCAGGTGTTCTACCCCAAGCCCATGAAGACTGTGTTCCCCAACCCAACACAGCGTGAAGGAGATGTTACCTTGTCTGAGAGGATGGCCAATATGCTAAAAAATTTGGAAAGATCATACTGGGTCACATCTTATCAACAGAGTTTCACTGGTACACTGCTCTATATGTTTTTGTTGATGTGTGCAGCGCTTCAAGACACAGCTTCAGTGATAAAACGTTTCAATAACATATAATGTATGACAAATGTATTTAAAAAAGTTTTACTTCTTCAGGGTCTGGGTCAGCAAATCCACTGAGCATGGATGACTTCAACAGCAACACAGTGGATTTAAATACTGGAAAGATGACTCCACACATAGGAAATCTGGTAAAACAAAAATAAACGTTGAGTTTTTTGTGAAAAATGTATATGTGTTTATGATATAAGATGTGAAAATCTCAAATTGCAAGTCAGAAATAGGTCACAAACAAAAATCTTACACAAAACCAGTCCAATCTAACGCTCTTCTAACCAGTTTCTTTTTTTTCTAGGGAGAACGGTCCCACAATATTTTTTTGGCCTCTAAGCCCTTACATGGGCGTAGGTCTAGGACACGTCAGGGACAACAAGCTCGGCAAAACAGCTCCCTCCCTAAGCCTCCTGAAGCCACAATGTCAGACAGGTCCATGGAGAAACCCACACCTGTAAAAGAGACAGATAAAAACCAGGATTATACAAAGGCCGTTCCACTCACAACTGAGGCTCCTAACATGGCTGGCCCTGCTGCAGTTTTTAAGGAAGGACAAAATCACATCCCACGTTCTCACCAGAGTGGTTCAATTGAAGTAGCACCCTTTACTCAGAGCAGTTTGACACTGTTGGAGCTGCAGGACCCCTTCAGTAAGACAGAGGCCCATCATCGCTTCCACAGCTCCATCAGGAATCCCTCCATGGACCTGAGGGACAATGTATACTGTGGAAAAAAGCACAACTTCTATGGATTGAACTGCTACTACTACCGTTAATATTGCAGCTCGAATGCAGTACTAGTCAAATGTTTGGACAAGCTTTCCCATTATTTTAATGGGAAAATGAAAGCAATACATTGGACATCCAGTTAGAAATCATGTTAATGTTTTATTAAAAGTTACCAAAAATTGTTGAACAGAATACTCTTTGATGTTGTTGGTAGACTTTTTTTGTAAGAAATTTGTAATTACACAGGCATAGCATATTGTATGAGGTTTGAACACATCGAGCCATTTGACAAATAGGCATATTCGAATAACCATTTCCAATATAGTAAAAGGAGAACATTTGTGAAACTAGAGCTAAAGCTAAAGATTCTCAAAAACATGTATGTTTGACACATTGAAATGCCTTCTGCTGGGAACAGAATCCACATCTTAACAGTCAGTGCTGGATAGACCTTGTAGATAGACAGTATGAAAGAACACCTCACAGTCTACATTGAGACTGCGTTTAGACTGACACCACACAAAGGGTTTTGTGAGACATCCATGAACCACTGCAATGTGTCCTTGAGCATTTATCCTCCTCTGCTTCTGCCTCCCTGCAAGCCAAGATGCCAGTCAGTAAAAAAAATATTTCACAACTGTACAGTTATCTATTGCTTGAAAACCTATTAAAGGACGAGCTAATGATTGACAGTTTTTACACAGTAGAAATTGCAACTTAACAACAAATTAGTCAGTTAGAATAAGATCAAATGCAATCATGGAAACCTTTCTGATATGATCTTCCTGGTTCTGGTTTGTGCATAAAATTACTATACATCTCACAATAAATATTGGTCAGCATGCTTCAATGCTGAAAGTCCGTTAGATGGCAGTACACGCTCGTCTGGTGGAACCAGGCTGCACACACTTCATTCCATTAAAGTAGGTTTGGCAGATTTATCAAATAGCCTTTCTTCAAAAAACCAAAGTACGAACTTGAAATAGTTCACTCGTTGTAAACTATATTTTTTCACTGACCAAACAACAATTCTACATCGTAGACTGGTCTTTTTCTTTTTCCGCCGTTCCACAAGTTAGTTTAGCAACTGCAAAACGTAAATAGAGGTCGATACACCGGTCAGAAGCCAAATTTATTTCAATTTCATTAATAGTTTAGCTGTATTTTCATGCTTTGCTCAATCGATTTTTTCCGATTTTGTCTACCCTACTGAACCTGGTGGTTTTTACGGCGGTTTAGGTCACCTGACAAAACGGGGGGAAATCAGTTACAGCCAATCCTCGATAAATAAATCATGACGCATATAACTTCTTTATTCTAATTGGCCATTGCGTCTGCCAAGTAACAATTGTACGACCTCCTCATAACCCGCTCGAGAAACTGCACAGTGCACACCGAAACAGAGGCAAAAGGGAAGAAGCTTCTGTTGCTTGTCGCGGGATGCAGCAGAAAAGGAACCTCTAATTAGACCGTTAACTTATTTGATTAGCTGAATATTATACATCAATTTTTATCATCAAATGTTTTTTTGTTTTTTTTCTAACATAATATTATTCGGCTTTTAACATCTTAGCGGACATTCCAACGACAGAAACACATCTGTAACATCTGGGGTCCTCTGTAGATAACTATCCATAAAGGTGAGTAAAACATGTAGAAAGCCTATAATTATTGTTATTCATCGTTCAGAATTACTGTCCCTTCATTTTCACATCTAAGATGCATATGGACGTAGTTCTCATAGTTTTTCTAATCCAAAGCTCATATTTAAATATAGTTTTATATATAGTTTTTTTATTCATTTAGAAACGTCAGAACTTTTCAGTATGTCGTCATACTGGCAGCTTTAACCACAAACCATGCTACATATAATAAGTATACGTCGATGATCTTAAAGTAGAGTTTGCTTAAAAGAACAAGGCATCCAGCTGCACTTTGCGTTTTTCGAATAGCGAAATTATGTTTACTTTCAGCTAGTCATAGGCCTACATCTTCTTAAATTTCTGTTTGCGTTTTTCTTTATTAAGCAAATTTCACAAAAATAAATTGAATTTACGTGGTTTTGAATGAATCAGAAATAAACTGCATTGGCATAATTACTGTTCGAAAACAGCAATGGAAGAAACTGAAGTCTGAGGACACTTAGACCTTGCAACGGTATGGCAAGTCAAGTAAGAGAGTGAAGTCGTCTAAAACTAAAGGGAGAGCAGAGCAAGACACAAACAAATGCAATGTTAGCAGCAGCTAGTAAGAATAGAGACAGCCCCCATCATCTTAATGGGCAGAATAGGTTGTGCTTTAGTGCTGTGCAATGAAAATCATCCTAGATGTTCACAATAGTGTGGGTCACAACACAAGCTTACACTTCAATATCTTTCTTGAGCCCCATCTTCTTTTCAATTCAGAGTTGATAGATCATGTACTCATAACAAACAGCTGTAAATATACATTACACAAAGCAAGCATATGTCCTATCAACACAAAATGTATAAAAACTGCTTTTTGCCATCATTCGAGTTGCAACTGTGGTACTTATGTAAGAAAAGTTACTTCTATATAGGTAAACATTGTGTGTTTCAGTTCCACTGAAAAGCCAAATAATTTCAGTTCAGTTTGGTGACACAAGGTTTAATTAATAGTGGAGCACTTATGTGTTGTTTGAAATGGTCATATTTATTTTGGAGCAAATGTGAGAGGGGCTATTCAAATGTTTGGAAATGGTCGTTCATGAATCAAGTGTCCCGCTGTCTATTTTGGGGGCTGATGCTGCAGTATGTAAACTCTACTGTGTTTACTTTTACTGGCATTCCTGCCCTTCTTATTCCTTCATTACCACATTGTGCTCACTCATTGCAAGATATCATGAATGCCAGCATTTAATAGGAATCAAATGTTAAATGCTCAGCAAGGAAAGCCTGCATTATTTTATCTCTTTTTTTTCTTTTCTTTTCTTTTTTATTGTGAGAACAGCATTTTTCAATGCAAACTACAAGGTCACCTTCACGCTATTCTCTTACCTAAACGATCAACTGTACCTTAATTCAATTTACTTTGACAGTCATATAATCAATAAGATATCCTTGTGTTTGTCTTTAGCCTCAGTTTCACATTCATCCCTGTAGCAGCAGAGTCTATGAAGGGCAGCATGACTGCAGTTTTCCAGGTCACCTACTGCGCCATCATGCTGCATTGCCCTCTGTTCAGAAGACTTTCTTTCCTGGTAGTGTAGGCCTAGACTTGCATACATTCGTATACCAAACTGAGATTAATTTGCACTGCACCAGACTTCCCACCTTGTTTAGGAGAACTAATGCAGAGCTCAAATTAATGGTATGGTTAGATTGGTCTGTTCAGTAATTTACCAATGGTCTAAAGTGTGAGGCTTCAACACTTTTTATTATGAAAAGATGATGGTGATTGTAGATAATCGAAACTACATTCAGCTCATCTTTCAGACCTTTAACTACTGTATGCCTTTATTATTGTTCCACCAGCCTAACAACTTTGGTGCCAGTGGTGCATATTTCATAAGGAACTTTATGGAAGCATTCAAGTGAGTGAATGTGTATTGTGCAGGGAAGTGGGTGGCAGAACTAGCAAGAGCAGCTGTTGTAAGTACTTAATTCATGGTGACAGGTGTTGCTCCCTTCTGTGCTGGTGATGTATGCATTATACATGTGGCTTGAAATGTAAACAGGTGAGTGATGTTTCAGGCAGGCATCAAAAATCACCAAGGATGCATTGATGGGCTGCACCTATAATTTGTATTTTCTTTTAAAATCTTCTGTTTATAATTTTGTATTATGTTATTCTTATCTATAACTATGATTTATTGGATATGCCATAAGTCTCATGTTGTACTAACCACCTGGCTAGTTTCAGTGGCTTAGGAAGCTGTCACCTGTTCTCATTTACGTGCTGCAGGGAAAGGCTGTTCATGTTATCAGTATGTTCAAAACTGGCATAGGAGAAATCAAAAGATCAATCATAGTGAACTGTATTTTTTCACAGAACTTCTTTTCAATAGTATTACAGTTAAACTGAGAGTGTCATGTCCACAGAGGTCCACAACTGATCGCTTCTCCAGAAAAATAATACCATTTGAAATCCTCCACACTCCTCAGGCCCTTTGCTATTTTCCCATAACTAGTACATTGCTGTGGGACTGAATTATTCAATGCACTCCATTTTCTCCAACACATAGCAGCTTAGACGTTCTTTAATAATAAAGTGAAGATGTTATTTTAAAGGAATGTTCCAGAGTGGTACTTGTTGCTCTAAACGCCATAATGAAACAGTCTAACATAGGGACGAGGAATATGGGGAGAGGTTTCCCATTCTTCCTGGGAACATGAGTTATTTTGTGCTAACTCCCTCTTCTTCATATATTAATGTTTTCAGAACACAAACAAAGTAATCCATTAATTCAGTCACTGTAACTGAAGCTTCTTGCTTAATGTTACCTTTTTTAGATTGAGATATGCAATGGGGGAAATAAGTATTGAACACATCAATATTTTGTCCAGGAAATGTATTTCCAATGAGCCTATTCAAGTGAAATTTGCACCAGATGTCGGTATTAACTCAAACAATCCAGAAAAAAATCTAAACATTCGAAACAGTCCATACGTAAATAAAGTTGTGTAATAAAGTGGAATGAAACAAGAAAAAAAGTATTGTACACACTAACTGAAATGAATTCAATACTTAGTGGAGAAGCCTTTGCTTGCAATGACAGCTTCAAGGCACGTTCTATATGAAGTAACTAATCTCCTGCAGTATTCAGGTGTGATTTTTACCTATTCCTCTACACAGATTGTCTTTAAATCTTGAAGATTGCGGGGGGCCCTCTTGTGAATCTGGATCTTCAGATGCTTCCACAAATGTTCAATTGGGTTTCAATCAGGTAATTCATTTGGTCATTCCAACAAGCTGATTTTCTTTCTCTGTAGCCAATTGCGAGTTTCCTTTGCTGTGTGCTTTGGATCGTTGTCCTGCTGGAAGGCTCACCCACGTCTCATCCTCAGCACCCTGGTGGATGGCAGCAGGCCCCATTCATTGTTCCTTCAATGATATGAAGTCTTTTACATGTCTTTTTTTCAGTAGTAGAGTCTTGTGGGCTGAGCATGCACAGAGGCAATGGCGGTGGAGTGCATTGCCTACTGTCCTTTCTGTCACAGTTGTACCTGCTGCCTCCAAGTCTCTCTGGAGCTCTTTCCTAGTGGTCCTTGGCTCTTTGGCTACTCTTCTAAGTATTTTTCTGACACCCTGATCAGAAATCTTGTGAGGAGCTCCTGTGCTTGGCCGATTGATTGTGGAGTGATGTTGTTCCACTTACGGATAATGCCTCCAATGGTGCTTACCGGAAGATTCAGATGTTGTGAAATACGTCTGGAGCCAATTCCATTTTCATGTTTTGCAACAATCTGGTTGTGAAGGGCTTGAGACAGTCCGTTGCTTTTACCAATCATTAGATGTTTGTTGTGTGGCTGGCACCTCGGTAACAAAAAAAAACTTTATTGCCCATCAATATATTGTAACCCAGCTGACATTAATTAGCACAGATTGGAGGCAGAGTTGCCTCATAATTAGTTATGGTTTTCAGCTGGTTCCTTGCCTTGCCTTGCTGTGGTGTACTGCTTATTCTTAGTGTGTATAATACTTTTTTTCCTGTTTCATTCCACTTTATTACACATAACTTTATTTACATATGGGCTTTAATCTTCAGATTTTTTTTCTGGATTGTTTGAGTTAATGCCAATTTCCTGGACAAAATATTGATGTGTTCAATACTTATTTCCCCCATTGTATGTAAAGTTGGCAGTATGAGAAAATTTAAAAATATGAAAAGCTGTCTTCAAAGGACACCGATAAGGAAATGTAAGTGTTTGTTTTTGTTAATGTGTTGCGTCATCATTTCTTTAATTTAGCCAGCTGTGTTTAGTTTAAACTGAACAGTACTAACCTGGAAAAAAAAAAGTTTGTTTTGGTGGGAAACTCATGTGAAGCAATCATTACTTATTTCATGACTTAATATTTGTCTGTCTATTGTTTTCCATAAATGGAAGGTAATGAAACATTAGAATATAAGTTGGTGAGTATTTAGACCTATGTATGGTAATAAAACAGTGTTTGTGATTTAAAGCTGAATTAGGAGTGACGGGATATAATCTTGATACTAAACAGTGTCACACACTGTAGGATTACTTGTGTCCAAATGTGGTTAATTATCTTTTGAATGGGAATTGGCCTGTGACAGTGCTAGTGGCACTGGGTATAGAAAGTATAGAAATGGAGGGCCGCAACAGAGCCCTGGAATCCTTGTAATCTTCAATTTGGAAAGCAATTACTAATCAGAAGGTCAAGACGTAAATCACTGAGTAAAAATTTACGAATTTGACTCTAACTTTTAGCAGTTGTTAACAAGCTGAGTCTATCAATATTTACTGTATTTTTATTATTTTATGCAATGGAGAATTTTCGCTGTGATACGAAGCTTTCAGTCTTTCCCACTCTCTTTAACAAGCAAGATAATCTCCCTCACACCATTTAGTGAGGAAGGAGAGTATTTTTAAGGAGGATGTGGTTAATTAACAGGATGCCACGCAGCATTTGTAGAATTCATGACACGTTGCGAGTCATACATCTTGAAGATGACACCCACTTTGAGTAGTTTGACAGGGAACGTCCCCCCTTTGTTATCCTCTCAGTCCCTCAAACACGCTCATCCCTTTCTCTCTTGTCCTCCACCAATGTGATACACTGAGAGGTTTTGATCTCAAGTTATGAAGAAAACCAGAGACTGAAAATAAGTTATCTGAATGACTCAGTTTTGCGTAAATTTGCCCTCAGCAAACGCTCCTATGTCAAGACTAAGAATAATTTTACATATTTTGCTCATCCCTTCAGAAAAGATGAGAGCAAAAATAATTAATTTGCTTCAATTAAAATCTGAGAGTTGATAATAGTATAGAGAGAGCAGTGTCCAGGCTTAGCTCCCAGTGTGAGCCTGTCTTGGAAGGATGGGCAGAGTGATTAATTACTTCAGCTGAGGAGGCCAACTGCCTTTCACTACTGGGACCAAAATGAGTGAGAACATTGGTTCCACACTTACTGTTGCCTAGCTTCTCCTAGCTATATGTGTCATGATAAGACAATGGAGAGCAGAACCAAAATTCAGGCTTATCAAAAGCAGTTTATATAACTTGTTTTAAAGATAAGATGTCAAGAGAAGCCTTCCGTAAGGTGTTCCTTTTGTCAGCCATTGTAGCTTTAGATTGAATTTCCAAATTGTTCTTCTTCACTGGTGGTGTCTTTTTATTGTAAGTGTACGTCAACTGGAAAGGAACAAAACTATACCCGGCTCACAAATAATTTGTGAAGAATTCTCAGCCAAAAGGGCGCTGGTCGCATCAGCAGCACCATTCTAGTAATGCATTAACAGATACAGACAACATTAGCTTAGCACAGTACTGCTCTAATATATGATATGATCACTGTCATTGTGTCCAGCTCTGCTACTACAAGAATACCCTGAGTTTCCCCTCTTACCCTATTCTAAACCTTTTCAAGAGATCTTCCCAGCTGTTCAATCTTATTCGATGGTCACTCATGCATGCAGATTTTGACTTTCTACGTGTAGGCTTTACTTACATCAGGATTAGTACGACTGGCATGCAAGTTTGTTAGCTTTTTGATAACTTTAATGCTTAATGAACAGAAACTTAATCCAATAACAATTCAGTGCAGTCATCATCAAACTGTTTCTAAATCAATTTGCAGATAGACTTTTTCTAACATTGCGTCGTTTTATTTGGCATCATCATAATTATTGTAAATCTTTATTGCATAATGAGCTTAATCAGCGCTTTCTATAATTTACTGAGTGGTGTGCTGTTTCGGGCCTCCTGCAGAATGACGAGAGTTCAGTTGTGTGTAAATAGGCTATGGTCTGAGGTTTGGGCTTATCTCCTTCTAATTTGTGAGTCTCAGGGTTTGTTTGAAGAGCAATGTGCTGTCAGAAAGGGCAGCAGGGCTGCAGAGATAAGTTGGATGGGTTAGGTTACCACCACAACACAAGTGGATTAGTTTCAGAGACCTCCCATGTTTGGTGTAATTGCTCATCACATGAAAGGCCACGGCCATTTTCCTCTTCAAATAGTTGACCAGAGGTTATTGATTTTTCCCTCTGATTCCTGAGGGATGTTTTTATACCTAAGATTTCAGGCAATTCTGTTGCTTAGTTTCCCGATCAAAGTTACTTCACATGGCTACAATGTTAATCTATCTCAATTGTCCCTGACATACTGTACAAAAAAAGCTTTTATTGCAAATGCACAATTTGTTTCATACATTTCTGTTCCTACATCTAAATGTGTATTCAGATACACCCTGTCCATAATTGTATTATTTTAGAATCATGTTTTTAATTTGAGAAGATGGGAAAACTAATCTGATTGTAAAATGCTGTTTAACCCTGGTGGCCAATTTGAATTGCATTTTCTAAATTTAAAGATGACTAATTTAAACCGGGACCGTTTTCTACTTTGTTTCTGGATGAAGCATAAATATTAGATATCTTAAACGATCTTCTATCAGAACGTTTTGACCGGGAAAGTAGTTTTACAAAGGACCTTTTGGCTGTGAGGTCCTTTGTAGAGTGGGTGTATGCTTTTAGAATTTTTTGCTGTGCAAAATAGTGGATCAGCAGATGCTTATGGAGCCTACAGTAAGTGCTTTAATTTTGTAACAGCAGCTCTCCTTCCTAAGACGTCAGTGGAGCCTCACCCTGACTGAGGCATTTATTTTAGTGAGTCACATACTGTGTTTGTTTTTGGTTAAGGCCCACAAGCCCCTACTAGACTAGATCTTGCCAAATTGAGCTTTATCCAAGTGCCCTTATGATGTGTGTAGTCAATGGACACTCATGGATGCCGCGGAGTATTGTAACCTTTATTTTAACATTATGAGGTTAAACGAAGCTGCCGCTTCTTTAGCTCTGTTCTCAGACGTTTTTTGTAAGACTCTATCTTGGACAAGAGGGGGTCAGACAGAGGCACAGATATGTTTTTCAAAAAGCTGTCAGGAAGGCGTAGCGGAAAGGAAAGGCCAGTGTGGCCATTAGACTAACAAGTGCCTGTGAGTTAGACCTGTCATGCCTCTACACTGAGGCTGTAATCCCTTTGTGATCTTGGTTAGCAGCAGAACAGACTGTGCAAAATGATATGCATGATCAACACAAATTAACTCTGACATAGTTAATCTTGTCAAGGACTATTTATATTAGGCCTTATTGTGCACCCAGGCACTTTTGGATAGCAAAACCTCTGAAAGAAAAGTAAAAAAAAAACACTATGGTTGTTAAGTTATAATCATATGAAATGTTTTAGATGACTCCTATATGTTTCAGAAAACAGCGTAGGTATGTTTAATTTCCTTAAACCATATGCAAATCCTAGTGAGTAACTGTAGTGACATACTTGACTAAAGTTCATCCATCAGCACTCCCTTACTTCTACCTGAATATTTATCAGACGTTAGTCACCACCGTATACACATGCATGTTTGGCCAAGCATTGTCCCTATCTTTGGAGCCATGTACATTGTATTCGGAAAGTTTTCACAGCGCTTCCCTTTTTCCAGATTTTGATATGTTACGGCTTAATTCCAAAATCCATTGAATACATTTTTACTCAAAATTCTACACACCATACACCATGATGACAACATGAAAAAGGTTTTGGGAAGATTTTTGTTGATTTATTAAAAAAAAACATCTAAGGAATTACATGTGCGTACCTATTCACATCCTTTGCCATCAAGCTCAAAATTTGTCTCAAGTGCATCCTGTTTCCACTGTTGCTCTTTAAGATGTTTCTACACCTTAATCGGAGTCCACCAATGGTAAATTCAGTTGATTGGACATGATTTGGAGGGGCACAAACCTGTCTATACTAGGTCTCACGGTTGACAGTGCATGTCCGAGCACAAACCAAGTACGAAGTCAAAGGAATTGTCTGCAGAACTCTTGAGACCAGATTGTCTTGGGGAAAGGCACAGAAAAATGTCTACTACTTTGAAGCTCCAAATGAGCACAGTGGCCTACATCATCTGTAAATGGACGAAGCTTAGAACCACCAGGACTTTGCCTAGAGCAGGTTGGCTGTCTAAATTGAGCGATTGGGGGTAAAGGGCCTTAGTCTGGGAGGTCACAAAAATCCAATGGTCACTCTGTCAGAGCTCCAGCGTTCCTCTGTAGAGAGAAGAGATCCTTCCAGAAGGACGACCATCTCTGCGGCAAACAACCAATCAGGCCTTTATGGTAGAATGGCCCGACGGACGCCATTCCTTAGTAAAAGGCACATTGCAGCCCATCTGGAGTTTGCCAAAATGCACCTAAGGGACTCTCAGACCATGAGAAACAAAATTCTCTGGTTTGATGAGACAAAGATTGAACTCTTGATGAATGCAACAATGTAGGACAATGAGCCAAGCCAAGATATCAAAGAACAGCCAAGATATCAAAAGAGTGACTTGGCTGTAACTCTGTGATTGTCCTTGTGTGGTCCAGTCAGAGCCCAGAGTTGAATCCGATTGAACATCTCTGGAGACATCTGAAAATGGTTGTGTACCGACGAAAGAAGAATGTGCATAACTGCCCAAAGATAGGTATGCCAAGCTTGTTGCATAATATTTGAAAAGACTTGGGGCTGTGGTGGCTGCCAACGGTGCATTGAGCAAAGGCTGTGTATACTTATATACAGGTGATTTCTTAGTTAATTATTTTTAATAAATTAGCGAAAATCTCCAAAAACCTTTTTTTCAGAATGTCATTCTGTGTACAATTTTAAAATGAATTTAACACATTTTAGAATCAGGCCGTAGCATGACAAAATTTTGAAGAAGTGCTGTGAATAATTCCTAGAGGCACTGTATGTGACACGCTTAGAAAGCAACACTCAGTTGTTCGCCATTCTTGGTAGCAAAGAGGTTAGATCCCCTCTGCTTGACTCAAAGGCTCAACTATTCATTTAATTTTCCCTGGGCTCACAATTACTGCATCCTATCAGTGTGTTGTGCTGAATGGCTTGAGCTAATTATCTCACAGTGTGCCGCCCAGCTCCTGAACATCCTTTGAGATATCTGTCATTTTCTTTTGTTTGAGCTTATTTTGAACAGGCTTCTAATTCCGTGCTTTAATTTTTCGCTGAGTTTTTATTGTAGACACTTTTAGTGTCATATTAAATAAGCTGTTTTACAATATAGTTTTCTCGTTAAGTGTCAATATTTGAACCTGTAAGTTGTAGCTTCTTAAGGTCAAGATAAGACCCCCCATACTAATAACTGACTCTGAACAATCAACAGTTCGTCTCACCATCGCACAAGAAGGCTCATTATTTCTGATTGCGCTATGGTTTGTTCTGCTCCCTACTGGTGCTTCACAAGACAAAGAGGGCTGAGCTTTAACGATGCCCTTCAGGCTCAGCAGCTCAAGACAACTCAAGTGTTTTGGTTGATGTGTTTGTTGTGATTGTTGATGGGGTTATTACTGAATTGTCTGTGTCAGGGGGGTCTGGGTTTTATTAATTGGTTTGTTCTGAACACATCAACGTCTTGCGATATCTCTCTGTGCCCATGGCTCCGATGAGGCTTTCATCTTGACCAACTGTCCATTCTCATGTAGTACTCATAAGGATGAGAAAGCCCCCCCCTCTCCCTCTTATGCTTGTGTTTTGCAGGTTGCTGCAGTGTTTCACACAATGGAGTGGTCTTAGTTTCCTGCCGAATTTATCTTTTGAGATGAGTAAGATAAGCATGGTAATAATTGGTGGTGAAGTACTTCGTTAAAGCAATGCCATCCAGTCAGTCCGTTTAAGATTTGACTAGACATCACGGATGCCTACATCCCTCTTCGCAGTGACTTGTGTCCCTCAATGTGCAGGGAGGTAATTGATAGAACCGGACCTTAATCCCATTGTAATGCTGATGAAGGGCTAAGAGGTGGTGTTGTTTTAGAGAGAGGGTGTGCCAGAGGGTGACTGAGTGCAATAGGCCTGGGAGGAGGCAATGTGTGAGCAGTGGAAAGTGGATGAATAAATGATGTGAGACCCAAGCAGACAGGCAGCGGGGCCTGCCAGTAGTCTCAACTGGGCTCCCCTCAGACTCTGCTGGCAGAGAGACGGAAAAGGGTTCTTCTGGCTTCAGTCTGTAGGGAATTTACTATGTAGACTGAACTTTCCGTGGACTTGAGCGTAAAGTGTATACTTCGAACTTATATGGCAACACTATATTGCTAACCTTTGAACGATTTTTGTTATACTGCTTTGTATTAGATAGTACTGCCTAAGGGGGTGAATTAATAAACCTTCGATAGAAGTACAATTATACATAAATATAACAACAAAAAGCACATATGGCAACGAATGTTAAAAATAATTTCAGGGCTTGAACAAAGGACATTATACAGTACATGTGGCATTAATATTAGTTCTACATTCAATTGTGACAAAGCAATCCTAGGAGAGATGTAAGATTTTAAACTTTTTATAATCAATGGAGATGGCAATTCTTAATGCAACTATAAGCAACTTTTTTATATTTATGTATTAGCGATACATTCCCTATTATAGGCAATGTAATGTCTATAGAAAAATGAAAAAAAATGCAGGACAAATTAGTCCTCTTGATGTCTCAATATTTAACACAAGTGTTGTCTGCCACTGGGCACAATCTCCATTTCTTTATAACACAAGGAAGTGTGAGACTAAATCAGGAAGGGCTGCCCATACTTAGAGAATAGTTGCTGAACGTTCCAGCAACATGTTATAACACAATAATTCTGCATCTCTTCTTTGTTACAGTTAGGGAAAATAATTACGCTAAGTAAACAGTAGAGATTGACAAAATTCTCTCTTAGAGATAAACTCCCTCTAGTTACTTTAAACGAATGACTGAGGTTTCCATCTCATATATATACTACAGTGAGTATATTTCCTGTCCACATGCGACCACATTGCATATCCAAGATGAAAGGGTCCTGATGGGGCACTGTTGCTTTGAATTGACGTTGTGAGATGCTGAGAGATAAAAAGCACAATTCAACCCCCCGCCAATAAAGAGTTGACATTTTGACAAAGGACATGGCGAGCAGAAAGGTCCCTCGTGTCTTGTCTCCCTTTGTGGGCAGCAGCTGTGCTGTGAAGCAGGTGAGAGTCAACCCCTCCCTGATTAGGATTCGTTAGGATGCCTGGCTGTGGCTCCAGGCTCTCTTCAACAGCTCCCATCTTGACTCAAGTGTCAGCATGTGACATTCAACAGTCGGTGGCCTGGGCGATGTTTCTCCGTCCCCTCTCTTTGTTGTGCTGCCTGTCATGCTCTTTCTGTTGCACCGGGGCCCATTGCAAACAGGCCAGTCAGGGGCCGTGGAGTGCCAGGGCTTGGCTGAAGGACAGCGCTTCGAGATGACCAGTACAGCTCATTGTCTTTGCAGACCTGAGCGGTCGGGGCAATGAAGCAGTAGGGAGCTGGTAGATAGATGTGCAAACCTGATGTGATTAACTTTGCCTCTCCTTGGAGTACAGAATTCACACGTTGCATGTCTGATCAGAGATGGGTTTCTGCTGGGGACTTCACACAGAGGGTTTTAAGATGAAAATTACACATTCACACTTACAGACACACGGACACAGATGCACAGTAAATAGCTGTTTTATATTTAACTCAACTCAAGTTCCAGCAGCAAAGAATGTTTGACTCACAAAGTCATGCTTTTGCCATGTTGGCACTACCATATGACCATTCTTCTCCTTTCAGATGATGCATAAAAACAAGCTGCTCTCTCTGAGTTCAATTCAATTCAATTCAATTTTATTTATATAGCGCTTTTTACAAAAACAAT
>JAVQJS010016516.1:0-38879 GCA_036024795.1 Galaxias rostratus | reverse complement strand
CCCCTGAAAACTCGCCCACAAGAGATAGATAGAGATATATATAGATATATATATATATAAAAGTACGAATAGTTTTCACTTTGATTATCACACCACTCTGGGGTATGTGATATTGTAACTAGCAGTAACACTGCCAATAGTGATGAGGTACATGCCAGGACCACTAATTGTTTTTAGTCAGTGACTGACAGAGTAGCCATAACAGTGAATCAATGACAACTGTTACTGTGCAACTGCTCTTTGTACCAATTTGTTTTGTTAACTGTTTAGATTAGCCACAACTATTATTGTCATTCTATTTCAGTCCGGAATGCTCCAGTGTTGCGTTTAATGATACATATTCCAGTTGAACGCTGAGAAGAATAATTAGTGAAATCATACAATTTTTAACTGTCAGAAGAGCCACGTTTTCATTGAGCTACTTTGCTTGTTTGTTTGTTTGTCTTAATTACAGTGCCTCCTGGGCAGCTGTAAGCACTAAGCTTGAATTAATAATAATAATTTTAAATGTATTTTTTTGTAATTATTGTTTGTATCCGGTTTTATTTACTTTTAATTTTTATTTAGTGTATATCAAATTGAGAATACCATTTTATATGGTCTAATCTGGCTGGTTTGACCTTTAATTCAACTAGACTGATTTTCATAAAACGTCATTGAAATCATCAGTATTGTTCTGATCATACATCCAAAGATCCACTTATGTGGTTTCCAATATGGATCAGCATTGACTGAACACAAATTAGCCTGATCCTAATGTAATTCAGATCTAAACCACATGCGGTTTGGACAATAATTGCCGTTTACAATGTTTTTGTTGTCTATGAAAATTGTCCTTCTAAATACAAATATATTATTTTGTCTTGTTTCAATTTGACGATCTGCAGATAGGACACCAAAGTATTTTTTTTATTTTTTGTTTGCAGTAGTTCACAAGTGCCTTCTTTTTTGAAGAATAATCTGTATGTCATTACTCTATGTATGGCACCTTAATTAACACTTTATTTTTCAAGCTTATTCTTACTTTGGCCTCCAGTCTATAGTAGTGTTTGGCTGCACCATTTGCCCACAAATATCCAAAGGTGACGAACACTCTTGCTACTTGATACTCTTTGCTTGCATTGCCATGTAGCTCTAGTTTCCTCTGAACACACACAAAGACCAATAAAGACCTACTGTGTGTTAACTGTGGTCCTCCAGTTTGCTTTCCTTACAGTGTCTTTATGTTGTACTCATGTTGCTATTTCATATTGATTTTGTATTCATTAAAATAAAAACATTACATAGATATTAAAAGCACCACTATTAATCTCTTTTTAGGGGAAATTAGGTGAATTTCTTGTTACGTTTCGCTGTATTATTCTTGCATTTTACACATTTTAAAGGTGAGCCTTGAATGTTGTTGCTTGGCCTAGCTGGTGAATTACATGGGTGCCTGAAAACGGTGCCACAAGAAAGGTCCCTCACTTCATAGACTGTTCTGGCATACAAGGTTCAACAAAGACAGAAAATAATGTAAATAATTTTTTCTATTACTATATTACAGAGTGATTTTTTGACAAGGCTACATATTAACAAAACCATTGGCTAATAAGATCTTCCATCTGGAGATTACATTTAGATTTACTTGGCAGTTAAGTAGGTTCAATATAAGCTGTAACCATATGACCAAGATTGTTGCATCAGTGTTGACTTACCCATTCAATTATGGCACAAACACATGATTTCATCATCATCATCGTACTTGGAATGAAACCAGATCTGTTTTTTTTTTCTTTCTCTCCTTCGGTCTCTCACTATTCTGGCTTCAAACTGAAGAGGCTCCCAAGTTGATTGCATAGGCATAGGATCACTTTACACCAGCACCCTGTGCCTCAATACTGTTATTCTCTACTGGCAGCTAGAACTGTAACAATCTCCATTTTAAATTGGTGGGGTCAATTTCCTCTTGGTCTTGCCCTTGAGACCTGGCTCCACAATTTAATTGCTAATGCGTCTCCTGTTTCTTTTGCCCAACTCTTCTTTCCACGTCCCTCCTCTCTTGTATTTTCTTGCTCCTCCTTGATCTTTGCTTTCAAGCTCTCCCCCACTTTCCTTATGATGGGGTTCATTGCCACCTTGTGCTTCGGTACACGTTGGTATGTGACAAAGCCTAAGGTGCACTTGACAGCCACACAAAAGGCCGAAGGTGTTTGATTCACATGTGAACTCTTTGGACCGGTATTCGATTCCTGATTAACTATTGATCAATTCTTTACACACCATGGGGAGGGTCGACTCATGTGTACAGAATGCAATTGGGCATGTGTGTGCGTGTTAGCAGGGGGTAATTTGTGGGCAGTTCATTTTGACTCAAATGATCATGAGGAGAAGTGGAGGGAAACGTTTGGTATGAGAAAACACTTGATGAAGGCTTGGAGGGAGCTCAGACAGATTTCCATCCATCCATTAGCTATATCGCTTATCATTTGTAAGGTTGCAGGGAGGCTGGAGCCTATCCCAACCGACACAGGGCGAGAGGCGGGGTACTCCCTGGATATATCACAAGTCTGTCACAGACCTCTCAGACAGATGCGCTTTACACAATCCTTTATGGAATCGGAAGTGGAAGAAAAATAGTGCATAGATGAGACAAAAACTTCTGTCCTTTGATGAGGTAGGTTTGATTTAAAATAATAATCGAATACCTAGATCAGTCGCACTGAATGTGTTACATTGTTCTAATAGGAAACAATGTGTGATTGGAATTTAGATAAATACATTTTGATTACACATCTTGGCTGAAAATCTAAACTAATCTACTGTTCAATAATTTGCAGATTTTAGTAATTTGTTGTGAAACACAATGCAGACTTTTTAAAACAGTTAATGAATCGTTTGTGCTTGAAATGTATACATTTGAACACTGGAAAAAAAATGTGTCATCATAAATGGTTTATAAATTGACTGTCGATGACATTTTCTAATCCACAAACACTATTCCAACAGGAATCCGTTTGTGTTGGGCCAATGTGGTGTTCACCAGATAAAGTATTCAATTGAACTATAATTAAACCACAGAAGTTCATAGGGATCATATTGACCCATATGCTGGATGCAAAAATAGATGCGGAAACCAGACAGGCTTC
This sequence comes from Galaxias rostratus, assembly GCA_036024795.1. NCBI lineage: Eukaryota > Metazoa > Chordata > Actinopteri > Galaxiiformes > Galaxiidae > Galaxias > Galaxias rostratus. The sequence goes on along the minus strand of JAVQJS010016516.1, from coordinate 35,751 downwards.
AAGTTTTTGGTTGTGCTAGTCCTGCATATTGTGATAATTCCCATGGACCAGGCTGCTCACCAGAAACCTACCCAACTGGAAGTGGACGTGGACCTGGGCTTTGCTCTCTTCTTCCTGGGCCTGCTGTGCTTCTTCCTGCTGCTGACAGTGGTGCGCTGTGCTCAGACTGTGGTTGACCCCTACGGCTCCATCTCAACCTCAACCTACCAGGAGGAGCAGATCACCAACTGAAACAGCCTTAAAATCTGACAGAGACTATCTTAAGTTCTTTGGTCTCTGATGTAAAGCATAGAGCTGCAAAACTCGCTAATGTAAGATGATCTTGAATAGAGGATTGTCGTGATCAACTGAGGAGCCTATAATTAATTTTATAGAGGATGATATTGAAGTTTGTCTTTTTGTTCATCGTGGGGAGATGTACTTAGAAACTGAGTTTGGTGACTGTAGGTCACGTGATGTTTAGAATATGGTACTGTAAAGTTGGCAAATTTTATCACTTAATATAGCGTCACCATAAAGTCAGTTGGTGTCATCTTTGGCTTTGGAGTATTGGTTTACAGTAATGACCAGCATGCAAAGTGTCAAGTCTCATGCATAAAGTAGCTATGGGGAAATTGAGCGAGTGGAGTGAAACCATAATAATAGGGAAGGGTAAAACGATACAATAAGGGTTTTTTGTTTCACTGCTTGAACATTGTGGAGATAATGGTGCCTTTTCACTTCTCCATTCACTCCTATTCTTTCCTTCCCTATAATGCAAACTTAATCATAGCCTTATACCCTCCCATACATTTAAATGTTTGTTTCTAATTAACTTAATCCTCTCATTACGCGAATAATCAGTGTCCTCCGTAATTTGTTACATATACTCATTAGCGTAATCTGTTATTGGCTATACTTTTTTATGCATACATATACTAGATTACATTTGTTTGATTAGATTTGGGCCTTTTTTAGGCTATACCAAAAGTCTCTTGGGCTCTGGTCGGGTCTGAGGTTAGTAGGTAACTTGTTTAACTGAAGGTAGTTCAAAATGGGGTGCAAAGTGTAAAGAAAATACGCTTTCTATAACAGAAATAACATTCTGATGGGATTTGTCTTTTGAGCGTTTACCCTTTAATGTTCAATGTGGAAATGTATGGCGTACAGGAAATATAAAATAAAGGTTAAAATGAATAATATAAAATTTTTATTGTACATACACCAAATGAACATTGTAACACAAACTAATCTTTTGCATTTGGATTTTAATTATGACCCAGATTTGGCTATATGCACACATAACTCGAAATAGAAATTGCAATCACATTATTTTTCTATAATTTTTTAGTTGGACTTACCTTATTAGTTCATACAAATGGGCATTCACTGTAAACATATCTTGAACTGTGAGTCTCAGTTACTGCAAGGCAGAAAATCAGACATTGAAATGAGTTGCATGTGTGAGCCAGCCAGTATGCCCAACTACCAATCACTATTCACCATTTATTTTCCTCCATGTTGTCTTGTTTCATTCTTCTTTTTTTCTTTGTTTTAAACTTCTACTAAAGCCTCTTTCTACCAATCCAAATTCTCTGAGTACGCCACTAGAAGACTGTTTGCCACCTTCTCCTCACTTCTCAGCTGAAGTCAGGCCAGAGCAACACAACCTTTCAAGAAACCCTCTCTTAACCAATCTGATGTTAACAACTACAGGCCTGTTTCTCTACTCCCCTACCTGATTAAAACCATTGAACGAGCGATACTAAACCAACTTCCTTCCTATCTCAAGCAGAACCATTTTCTAGATCCCCACCAGTCAGGATTGAAGGAGGGCCACTCAACAGCCTTCTTGCAGTTTTGGATGTCCTCCAAAAAGCATGAGCAGACTCCCTTTCCTCTGTTCTGATTCTGCTGGACCTCTCTGCTGCTCTTGACACAGTGAATCACCAGACTCTCTTCCTTACTCTAGAAGAGCTCATCTGAGGGTCTGTGCTCTCCATACCTGCATCCTACCTGACGGGGCGATTGTACCAGGGAGCCTGGAGAAGGTTGGTTTCAAAACCATGCAGCATATTTCCTGGGGTCCCACATGGCTCCGCCCTGGGCTCTCCTTTTCTCTCTATACACCAAGTCACTGAGCTCAGTCTTACATTTGCACGGCCTGTCCTATCACTGCTACGTGGATGACACTCACTTTTCATCCCTGGGAAGTCCAGCCCGTTCCAAAACCTAACTACCACCGTCAATAACAGCGTGGTCTCCTCTTCTAGTACGAACCTGTGGGTCACTCTGGACAACTGTCTGTCCTTCTCAGTTAACATTGCGACAGTAACACATTCCTGTAGATACCTTTCATTACAAGAGAAACTGGCAGGTCATATTCCAGGTCCTCGTCATCTCTCACTTCTTTCCTTGACTGACTGCGAGCTCCATCAAACCCCATTAGCTCATCCAGAATACAGATGCACGTTTGGTCTTCAACCTTCCGAGGTTCACTAACATCACTCCTCTACTTCACTGTTAAATTTTAGTTCTGTTTTGCTTGGAGAGATGGACGGACTTGGACTCGGGCACTGGGGACACTGGACCCAATTTGGACTTAAGGGTTTGTGATAGTGAATCAAGCAAGACTTGAAAGAATCCACGCAAGAGCTGAATCAGATAAAAGACGGGTTATTCATTCCATAATTTAGGGTTTACAACCGCAAATCTGTTTTCTATTATGTGTAAATAGTTTGCTTGATCTTGTAAGTATTAAAAACTTGTGTTTTAAGTTCTCTTTCTCCCTGGACTAAGTCGATATAGCTTGTAAATATTTATATGGTTTGTCTGATCTTGTAAATATGTAAAAAGTTTGTTTGAGCTACCTCTATGGTATAGATATGATATGGTAAAGATCATTTTTTTTTACTTAAAAAAGCAATAATCCCTGCAGTTGGTTTGTGATCATTTGATCAAATATTTGTTTATCTATTTTTAATTTGGCTGAAGTTTAGGTGACCTCTGCGCTCTGGCAACATGCACACCATCAGCCAATCGGCATGCAAACTAGAACGCGGTAACGTCATTTGTAAGCAAACTAGCTTAACGTCTGCTGAGTGCCGACATTGATGTGTGTTTCGACATTTCCGGAGGAGCTAGGAATTAAGACTTGCCCAAAAAGTAGATGTGTCGTGAATTTGACGCTGTTGAAAGAACGTCACTCCTACAGTGAGTCTTTCAAATAATTTTTTCGTATGCGTTCTCCCATACCGTTTCGTTTGATAATTTTTATTATTTTTATATTAAAGCAAGAAACAGCACAACATTTACTTCGTTTTCATGCAGCATGGCAATGTTCTGGTCCGCCATATTGCATAACTAAGGAATTGTTGATTGTAAATACCTTTTTCAAATTGAGGTAAGAGTTACGTCACTCTGTCTGCAAATGTGCCATTACGGATATAATATCCCAGATTTGAGTAAATAATGCAGCAATAAAATTGACAGCTTTTAGTACACTTTTGTGTTTACAATTTTGGTATAAAGCCAAGGGGATCTTATCATTTTTTTTACCTATACAGTCAATTATGCGGGTGCTGCTCTGTGGTTGTCTTTTGAAAAAAAGAAAAAAAAATCTAAACATACTCAAATGAGCCATGTCATGCAAAGACATTCAAGATTCATGCAATGCAGTAGAATGTGATCATAATATTGCCATACTGTGATAATGCATCGAGACGGGGCTATCTTGAAGCTGTCAACACTTTCAACTATTTTTACCCTGTTGTACTTAATTAAAGCTGCAGTTTTCTGGCAATATGTTTTGTGTATTACCTACTTCCTGGCATCATCTACATCAAATGCTCTGAGAGAAGCTCTAAGCCCTGTAATCAGCCTCTAAAAATTCTTTGGAAGCCGGTAAATAGAAAAATTAGGACTGCTCCTTTTTAATGGAGGCATGGCTACCACCCTGGCAATCACCTCTGAACGAGAGATTCTGGAAGTTTACTTTTAAGCCTATTGTTATACATGTTCTTGTTGAAAGTTTGCCCAATTCTTACAAACTGCACTTTTGTCAACAGTCTGCCATAATGGAGACCAATAAAGATGAGATTGAGATGACCCCAGCAGAGCTACGTAGCTGGATTCAAGAGGAGGTGGACATCAGCGACATGGTGATTGCGAAGAATGCGCTTCTGGACCAAGTGCAGACTCTGATAAAGAAGCGAGAGAAGCAGGCTGCTGCCACTCAAAACATTTACAACGGCACCTATGAGTGAGTGTTACCTCTAGTCTTACAATACCAGCGGTGGGGGTTAGTACACGTCACAGTGGTCGTATTTACAGCTTGAGACACAGTGTACCTGGATTTTAGCTTGGCATGTGATCTAAAATGTTGTAAACATCACTCAGGATCAATTTACTCTTGTCCTGCAGGCCTTTGTGTAGTTTTCTTCATATAGCTAGAAATTAACAGTATTCTCCATGGTTTTAGCCCATGCCTACCAGACCATTTTTTAATACTATTTTTACCCTTGTCTTTATTGAAGAGTAATATGCCGGAATACAACATGCAACATACACGTTTTACAATATATTTCTTTCCAAGAAATATACGTTCTGGAGCAACCAGACCAGTTTCAAGACTATTAGTAGGACAGTGTGGTTAATGTCTGCTTTACGTTGTGGTGCTTGTTCAATTGTGTCTTGCAGATCTATGAAAGAGTGTGAAAGTGTTTTGAAAGAGCTATACAGTCAACTTGGCATCATCTACAGAGACACAGACTCCGAGGAAGAAGACGTTGTCAGCCAGGAGTGTTTTAATAATGCTGATCACTGTGAAGATGATAATACCAAGGCCTTGAACAATGGTAGCCAGTAACCTACATAAGAACATATCTGTGAAATATCTGCAGAAATAATTGCATCGTTGTTCCTAAATATTTTGAAATTCTCTTTTAATATATATATTTTTTTTATAGCTGATGTGAATTCCTCCTCATCCAGATCAACAACTGCTGTAACAATCACACCCAGCACAGCCTTCAACTCCTCAGAATATGGTTCTCCCAGGTCAGAGATTGATGAAGGCAGCTGCTCAAAGAATACAAATAATAAAAAACAGCCGGGAGATGAGGGCAACGCACCGCATCTACCGAGGACCAGGCGGGCAGTTTGTAATTACAAATTACCTGTCACTCTTAGCCAGGGGACACCTTCAGGGCGGAGGACAAGTGAGAAAGTGGACACCAGCAGTGATGATTCCGACTTTGACCCACAGACATATGGCTGTTCCGACTCAGACTCCGATTTTTCAGAATCCTCTCGCAAGGCGCGCACAAAATATAGGAAATCCAGAAAAGGTTGCCACATCACCTCAAAGAAGGTAGAGAATAACAAAAAGGAAGCTCGACTGAGGAAAGACATGACTAGCAAACCTGTATCAACTGGCCCACCCCAAAAACAAGAAGCCACCAAATGTGGTTCTGTTACTCTGACAGACACCCAGGATCTCAAAAAAGGTGACCTAAGCTTGTAGTTTGAAACTTAATTCAGTTCATGCATACCTTGATCCAGGTGTGCCATAACACATTACCAAATGCAAAATACGCGGACGACTGGTATTGTCAAAGTGATAGTTTGAATAACTTCTTATCAGTGTGATATTGTTTTTGTTGGTTTCACTACCTGACAGGGCAGTCCGGTACAACTGTGGTGTCTTCCTTGTATTTACATGCCCCGAACCCTGACACACATCCCCCTGAAGGACTGGAGGAAGAAGAAGTCAATCTCAACATGGAGGTTTTGGCCAGGAAGAAAACCAGGACCTGGCACCAAGCCATAATAGTGGAAATCAAGACAGTTGGTAAGATATGCATTAATAAAACACATTTAGAATTACTGGTCAATTCCCCTGATTACCAGCATTTCAGTTTGGAGATATTTTCTCCACAGTGCATGGCTTAAAATATAAGGTGGACTTTGGAGATGATGTACAATGCTGGGTGTCGGGAAATCACATTGCCTTTAGCCACACACCCTCGCTGTCCCAACTGTACGTGGGTGTCCGTGTGGTGACCAAGTACCCACAGGCCACTGAGTCGTGGTACTCCTCCGGTGTCTTGGCAGAGCTCCCCAACCGCAAGAATCGTATGAGGTTGGTGAGCTTTGTGCACTTGCGTGTGCATGTGTGGCTGTCATCTTCGTGTAAAATTTAATAATTGTCTGTATTCTCTCATGCATTATGATTTGAGTATTCCCTTTGATACTTGATTTAGATTCCTTGTCTTTTTTGATGATGGCGTCCCCTCTTACGTTGGCCTAACTCTTCTACACCTGGTTTGCCGACCATGTAAGGAAAAACAAAATAAGCAATATTTACTATTAGTACTGTAATATGTTTTTCACCTGGAACAGTTAAAACCCATGTGTAGAGTTTATATTTGTTTGTTTGTCATCGTTTTTGTGATGTCCCCCAAGGAGGAAAAGAAAATGTCAGGTTTTAATTGGAATTAATCCATGTTTCTCTCTTCTTTGAGAGCAGTGAAGAATATGTTGGAGGACATTGAGGAGGAGGCCAGCCGGAATTTTGTCACAGATTACATTAAAATCTACCCCAACTCACTTGTGGCTCAGTACCGAGTTGGACAGATTATAAACACTGAGTTTGAAGGAGTCCAGGAAAGATGTGAAGTGAAAAATATAGACTCAAGTTTGATAGAGATCTTGTTCCTGGTGGGCACTTTCAATTGAAAGCTGTATCATATGATGTGCAACCTAAAAAACTTGTTTTTATTCGGTTATACCTTCAATTTGACGCCCATTGTGTTTGGTTTCAAAAGTACAGTAAGTGTCTCTGTTTACTTCACAATGCCAGGGTGATGGGCACAGAGAGTGGGTGTACCGAGGCTCCATGCGACTAGAGCACATAGCCAACATGAGGAAACGTTTAGATGAGTCAAAAAACAAGAAAGAGACAGCAAGGCCCTATATCACATTTGGTAAGTCTTGTCTGTCAGCTTTTAAAACAGTTTGCAGATTGTGTGTCCAAACATTTTCTCTTAACCTAATATGATATGAATTTGTTCTGTTCCCATTGTTTTGAAATTATTGAAAGAGTAATCCCATCTGATATCCTTTCTGCCATTCAATAGGGTCAAGTAAACAAACTTTCCAAACCAGAAAGCATTCGTCAAGTTGCACCTCAACGGCTACTACAGCGTCAAGCCCGGCCAGCAATGTTGCCAAACAGGCAAGCACCACAAAGTTAGTGTATATCTTCTCTTAGTCACATCTGATTCCTCAAAACATATTAATATTTTTGCTTTAATATTGGGTTTTAGTTGAAGCAATTTTGACAAATTAACTTAATATTATTTAACCTATTTAAAAATTTAATTTGAGACTGGTACCTACAAATACTCAAACTCAATTACACGCTTAACCTACTTGTGGTTTATAGATCATCTTCAGGTTACTTTAATAAAGCAAATTAGTTAAACATTAGCGATATTGTTTTTTTAAAGAATTTTATATTTGTGCAGGAGAGCTGGTATCACATTTGCACTTTAAAAAAGATTTCTGGACATGGTAATGCCTAGCCAGAGTAAGGCCTTTCTGGTGCGCATTTTAAACTATAATTCACTTCATCGACTGTAGGATGAAGCGGTATCCTAAAATATTTTTTGTACGTATAATTTGCAAAAATAGTATTTTTGTTGACTTGCACATTTCTGCATTTGTTCATTGTTTGTATTGTGTAAAAATATATATTGTTTATGTCCTGTTACAGATTACCATTTGATAATCCCAACAATAGCAACAATAACAAAACTGGAACCACCCCAGCACCTTCACTGGTTAAGTACACTCCCCACCGCTGCAGTCGAGCCTGCATTAAGCACCTTCAGGCCAAAGGGGAAATCAAACACAGAGGGCGCAACCCCCTGCTGGTGCCTCTACTTTTAGAGTTCCGTCGCATAAAAGGCCTCCGACGGATCATGGGCAAAGTAGGTGTAGTGAACTAAGCTGAGAATCTTATTTTTTGTGAGCATGCAACAATGTGGTTAGGGAAAGTTCATGACCTGGATTATCATACTCATCTGTTTTACCACTCACTTCCAGTCATATAACTGGTAATCCTATTATAACCCCCTCCTCTCCCTTAACTACTAAAGACGTCCTTCCACGTGTTCTACCGCACGCCATGTGGCTTGAGCCTCTGCACCATGACGGCAGTGCAGGACTACCTGCTGCAGACCTGCTGCGACTTTGTTTGGCTGGATATGTTCTGCATGGACCCCTTTGTGTCACTGACCACTACCCACCAGCCACTGCCCTCAAAGATCCTTATTCCAGACTTTAGTCTGGGCCGGGAGAACCAGCCCCTCTCTTGCATCAATGAGCACAACAACATTCGCCCACCCACTGTCAACTACGTTCGAGACCGCACAATCCATCAAGACATTTCCATAAACAACAGCCTGGACTTTTTAGAGGGCTGTGACTGCACTGATGGCTGCAAGGATAGGTGTGTTGACTGTGTGGGTGTGTTTCAAAATGTATCTCAATAAAATTGAAAATGATGACATGATAATAAAATGTTATAGGTATGATTAAAGGCTCTTCATACAATCCTTTTATCCAAAGCATGACCTGCTCCTGCCATCAGTTGACTATTCAAGCCACTTCCCTGTACCCTGGGGGCCCAGTAGACATCAATGCGGGTTACTCCCACAAGAGGCTGGAGAAATGCATACCTACAGGGTAAGCTTTTTACCACAATAGTAATTTTCATCACAGCTGAAACGATTAAGATCATTAATCTGGTTCAAATTTTTTATTTCAAGTTTATGCCTGATATTCTAGATATTCAATGGGAACTAGTACTGTGTGTAGCTAGCGTCAATTTATTTATTTCCAATCAATTACTGTTCTTCTGAAAATGACATCTAGAACTGTGGACAATTGCCAACATTTTTGCTATGTGAGTGTAATGATTTTTTTCTTTTTTAAAAGACCAGCTCACTATAAATAATTATTTATGGATGCATCAAACTATTTATTATTAAGATGCTTTCCATTGGGGCTACCTGAGAAATGTGTAAAAACAAACATTACTTTTTAAAAAGCTCTGAACGCAGTGCACTGTTTGTAATGTGCTGCCTAAAGTATACGCATGTTTAGGATTTAATTTTAAAAGAGGGACCAAATGAGGTCCTACTTTTGACTCATAAATTAAACATGTCTTGCCTCTACCTTTATCTATAGATTGTACGAATGTAATTTGCTGTGCCGTTGTAACCCGCGTCTGTGCTCAAACCGAGTAGTGCAGCATGGCATACAGATACGGCTCCAGCTCTTCATGACCCTAGGCAAGGGCTGGGGCATCCGCACACTGGACGACGTGGCCAAAGGCACCTTTATCTGCACTTTTGCTGGTGAGACTTCAGTAGGGGGGAATATAACTCAACTTATGCTTTATGTTTACGTGAGCTTCAGTTCCTGTGAAGCATTTCAAATGCAAAGCAAAGTTGCGATTAGATGTATGTCAAAAGTGTTTTATTTGAGATAAGCTTGATGTACTTTTGTAAGACGCAATTCATGATATTGCACCGAAGCGTTACATTTTATTTTAAACTGAATATCATTACTATTAAACCTGTTTTTTATTGTAGTTAACGAATTGTATCTACAGGTAAAATCAAGACCAATGAGAAAAAGAACACAAGTGCCAATGTATACTATGCCAAACTGAATCATATAGAACAAGTTGAGATCTTTAAGGACGACTATGAGAAGGAAGCCTACTGCTCAGACAGTGAAAGTGATGCTGGTGAGCTTTAGTTTTCCATAGTTTTTTCTAAAAATTGAGAGTGGACAAATTTTTTGTTGAAATGAACTGTTTAAAACTAACTAATTGTTCTAGATTTAGGTATGTCGTCACACTATTAAAACACTCAAATATATTTATTTGTTTAAACAGCATGCCTCAAGGGTAAGATTGATGAGACTGAATTAAACGTTTTGACAGATTATTTGTCACTGTAATATTCCATCAGGAAAGGGCATTGTAGAGTCTATTGAAGATAGCAGCAGTGATAGTGGGGACAACTGCAAAAATAAACAACCACTAAGGGATTCCGGCGACAATTTCAACCCCAATATCTCTTCTCTTGAGAGGAGTGAAACCCCTCATAGTAACACAAAAGTACTCCAGGATGGTAAGAGCAAAATACATTTTTCATATTAAAATGATACGATGTGATACAATGTTGGATTTGACTTTTATTAATTTGATTTTGCTCTCAATAGCAGCACTGCATTCAAGACCTGGTGTAAACACTAAACAGTCTCAAACAGCTGAACTCCCCCTGGCAAATGGAACAGACCTAGTGACCCGACGTTTTTTTGAGGAGGAAGAGTGCTACATCATTGATGCCAAACTTGAAGGGAATTTGGCTCGCTACCTTAATGTAAACTTAGATAACTAGTCAGATAGATATTTTTGTTTTAAGAATACATCTATTTTAATTTGATTTAGATACGCAGTACAATTGTCTATTGGTATTGAGTCTACCTCACTGGCTTTGTCTCTTCCCCAACAGCATAGCTGCCTTCCAAACCTCTTTGAACAAAATGTTTTTGTGGACACACATGACATTCGCTTTCCCTTAATTGCCTACTTTGCTAAGAAGTAAGTGTCTATTTTGGTATAACAAATTGAAATGGATCAGCATATATATTTTCGAATGGGGTTAACTTCCTGCCTACATTTTATCAGTTGAAACATCTATACATCTGTTCATGTTTGAAATATTTTGTTCTTAATTATACAATTCTACTTGTTTCCCCAGGCGCATCCGAGCTGGCACTGAACTGACATTAAACTATAGCTCTCTGATAGGTTGTGATGCTGATAAGGGGAATACCCCAGTTATACAGTGTCGTTGTTGCTCTATTAACTGCACTAAGACATTGTTGGTGAAATGTTGAAAGTTATAACAATGTCCAGTTGTTTTACACGAACCAGTGATGATAATAATTAATAAAAACGTGTTTTCTATCATTCGACGGGATGATCGTCTATCTGGAAATATTTTTGATATACCCTGTCTAAGTTACCTGACCCTAAGGTATTGGTGAAGCATCTTGTCTGCTGCACTGCACTGGGGTCTGGCAGCAGCAGCAGCAGCAGCGGCAGCAGTTGTTTACATGCAATGGGAAGTATTTTGCTCTAAGCGAAGGGGGAGGAGCAGGCTGATCCTGCTAGCACAGCATACGAGTTCTTCAGCTTTATTTGACTGAGAAAATTTAAATTGGCTAGCTTGAGAGTGACATTTGGAAAAAAATTGCAAACTAACAGTAGAAAGGATTTAACCAGGAATCGGAAGAGCCATCACGGATTTCTTGTGGGACAAACACACAGGCCTCGCCGCTAAAACGGTATTAAAAAAATGCGCCAAATTATGAATTACCTAGTAATTTCAATGACGGCGTAACGTCAGTTCGGTAGCAACCTAGTTTCATATAATCTGTAAAGCTTGATAGGTTTGACTACAAGTTTCGAAATGGAAATTGCTAATTAGCAGGTGTTAGCTTCCTAAACACGGGGCAAGATGGCGGTGAACTAACTTAGTTTGGTTGCTAAGGTTAGCCTGCTTACATTCCTTACTGCGTCTTTATATTAGTCAGATAAAGGGTTGAATTAGTTGCCAACTATCACATTTGACTATATATTAAATATTTATGTATTACATTTCAATTTAAGTAATGGATTGACGCTCCAAAAGCATGTGTAGAGTGCTAGCTTTCTAGCTAGGTTTACTTAGCTAGCGATATAATAGCTTTTTTCTCTCTCGTTAGCTAGCAACCTTTTTATTCACTAACATAAGTCTGAGACTGGGTATGTCGTTAAAATGGATTTTCAAATTGTGCGCTTGTCGTAACATAACCTAAGCTGGGTTGTTAACCTTGCTAATTGTTACGCTTATGATCGAACCAGTCTTCTGCATTAACTGTTGCATTCTTTGCGCCGCCGAGTCTCCTATATACAGAATCTGAATTGCAAACTGATGTACGAGTCTGTTAAATGTAGACTTATAAGTTAACCACCTGTTTCTATATCTTTCTCTACCTAACAGCTGATCTCTGATCTCACCATTACCCCCTATTGAGCCTACTCACCCTATCTAAATCCTTGTCACAGGCCAAGTAACCATACCAAGTTTGAGAATACATTGTGCATGTCTTGTCACAGATGCCTAACACCAGAAGATACCCTTCTTCGGAACGGGCCAGTCGGAGCAGCTTCCAGGACCGCTACCGTGACAGAGACAGGGGACGAAGACAAAGACAACGCAGATCACCAACTTTCTCCTCCAGCAGTGACCGAGAGAGAGACAGGAGGGGCCGAGGACACAGACAGGGGGACAGCTATGCACGCTCAAGGAGGTGCATCAAACAAACTATAACTGTATAGTGCAAAAGACATTTGTTTACTTTACACAGTTTAAAATGTTTTTCCTCTCTTACTTTTGCAGCTTCGATAATCGCTCAGCTGAGCGCAGGCCGTTTGACCGACGGTTTTGCGAAGGATATCGACGCCTGGACCCCAGCCGTGAACGAGAGCGTGATCGCAACAGGGAGAGGGAACAGCACGGAGCACCAGAAAGTTACTACCCACCACGCGACTTTTCGCCTGCAATGTATGACTACCGGCGTGGCCACGAAAGGGAGCGGGAGGATTCCTACCGGCGAAAAGGCAGCAGGCGTAAGCACAAACGAAGGCGGCGTAGAACCAGGTCCTATAGCCCATCATCCTCGGTGAGTACAGCCCGACCCAAGCTTGTTCTTTAAGCCTCCCGCTTTTCTCTCTCTGTCCATCTCTCTCTCTTTCATTTATGTCTCTCTTGCTCTCTCTGTAACCTTCTTTTTTTACACAGCTCCTGGATTTGGTAAGTAGTACAAATATTTTTTTTTGTCAACAGGATTTGGTTTATTTTTGTTGTACTAGGCCTGGACAATAATTTAAATTTATTATATTCATTCTAAGTCTAGTAGTGTAAAACCTGTTCTGCACATACACTTTTTTGTGCTGATAAGGAGTGGTCCACACTTCTTTTCTGAACTAAATAGACTAAAGAGAAGTTGGGAATGGGTGGGATTTTGTTTCCTCTAAGGGTAACCTTTTTACCTGTTTCCTGATGTACTCTTACCTTCTTGGATTATTCGAAGTTTAACCTGAGAGGTAAACATAGCAGTTGGGAATGAGTGATTCTACTGTCTATATCTGTAGACTTTTTTCCGTTGATGTATGGATGTTCAAGATGCTTCCTTATTTGTAAGCAGCTGTAGCATTAGGTAGAGGGGGAGAGAAGCAGAGGGAGAAATGTGATCTCTGACATGTTCCCTTGCACTATATCCCTATCGTTATATATTTCCTCACGTGCTGTCATACGAATCGCCCTATGATGCCCAAACCCTCCTCCAACACGCCAACTCCAACATCACCACCACCCTCCTCCTCCCTCCTGCTCTACCTGTGCCGCCCACCTCTGCCGTCGCCGTGGCTACGGCTGCCCCCTGAAAATGTTCCACCGCCCTCGGTTGTGCCGTGACCTGGTGATTCCGGCTGGGGGCTGAATACAGCGGAGTGACAGCAGGACGAGGGCACTGAGTGTGAGGGACGACGAGGAAGGGCACCTGATCTGTCGGAGTGGGGACGTCCTGCAAGAGAGATGTACTCACTCCCACTACTTATCGTAACCCTTCTCCATGAGTATTAAAAAAAACAAAACATAAGAGCATTCACTCGACAGGGGAATGCCTGATGATGCTTTGCTAGAACGCAGCTTGCTCTAGCTGAAAAGCAGGGTGGATTGCAAAGATATGTTGTATTCTGATTCGCCCCGTTTTTTTTTCTTCTTCTTCTTCTTTTTTTTTTTTTTAGATGATAAACATTTTTGTTTCTAGGATTTTTTTTTTTTAGCTGTCCTATGCTGATAAATGATCTTCATTTCAAAATCTCTCCTGTCCTCAAGTTAATGTCATTTCCAGGTTTAGGTCTACGGCAAATAAACAAACTAAAATTGTGTGTTCTATTTTGACACACATTGCACCCAATTTTTTGGCGCAAATTTGTTCTCACCATTCTATTATAGCGCTTTCCTTTAAGTCCAGCACTATCTAGGTAACGGATATGTTTGCTTACATTTCACACCACAGCTTTTATCTTTGGCCCTGTCCAAACCTTTGTAGTGGTTCTGAAAATATGGTTTCTTCCACTAACCCAAATCACAGGGGGTTTACATATATCCTCTCTGTTGGCAGCAATTTTTGTCAACATGAGGGGAGCTTTCAAAATATACTCCCGTTATAATAATCAAGTCTATTGTTAGTGCATCAAATCGTCATAGGTGATTAGATGTTAAAAGTGTTTGAACCCTGACAGTGTTACGCACACAATACAAAACAATATGGGATGGGCGCTAGCATCGACCCGTCCATAATTTTGCAGTCGTTCTGCTGTTTTGGTCCACTCTTCTAACTTTCCTGTTCCCTTTTCTCCTGTTCTCTCCCCCTCTTTGTCTGTCTTTCAGATGAGATTGTCAGCACTTTAGGAGAAGGCACCTTTGGGAGGGTAATGCAGTGCATTGACCACCGCAGGTGTGTATTAGCAGGAAAAAAAAACCAGCTGATCTTCAGTCTCTCAAAGCATCCCTAGAGCACCACCTATGATACATCCGCATGGGAATATACCCCTACAACCTGTTAACACTCTCCAAGGCAGAGTTTTGAAAGTAGCACTGGTTAGCTGACTGGGTATTTAAGCTGTAGTTGGGTCTCTATAGGGTTGTATGTCAGTATCTTTCATACTGTGCTTAGGAGTTGTGCCCCCACGCAGGTTGCAATGGTAGAGCTGGTTTTTGTTACTCTGTCACATGGCAGCGTTTGCTGCCTGTAGATTATCCTGCTAACGAAAAGGCATCTGTCTAAACACACTGCCTTCCTTGGTCTGCAGATTAATTGTGGTGGAATGGTCACGCTAGTCAACAGCACTGGAATAACCAAGTGGTTCAGCAAGTTCATTCCCTTCAGGTTCTACTTGAACAGTCATAGAATGGAATACGTACACCAAAGGGAAGGAGGGGTGGTTAGGCTTTTACTAAAAGGGTTCTCCGGTGAGCCCAGTTTCCTTGACAACAGTGCTAGGGGATATGAAGTGGATCGTACTGGCTTTGTTTCCCCACAGACCAGACCACATCAGCCAGCTGGTTATTTCATTGTCGGAATCTTAGCTTGTGCCATATATGGATTGCAATTCTACTGTAAATGGAAGGCTAACATCCAAGTGAATTGATGGAAACGTTTCCTGTGGTACAGCCTATCCTACACTTTAATTAGTTGCTATTGTCGTTAAGACAGCATAAATATATATAGGTTTTTCAATGTATTCTGTTTCCCTGAGTGCTCTGTGTTATCTTAGCAGTTCTCCTATTAATCGTATAAACCCTTCCCTTTGGTGATATACAGAGGAGGAACTCATGTCGCTCTGAAGATCATCAAGAATGTAGAGAAATACAAAGAGGCAGCGCGACTGGAAATAAATGTTCTGGAGAGGATTAATGAGAAAGACCCAGAGATGAAACAGTTAGTTCAATATGCAACATTTGACTAATTCCCAGCAATAAAATGTTCTGCTTAGTATATTTTCATGTGTTTTGTCTAACCATATATTTTTGATCCTCTTTCGTTTGTCCTAGTCTGTGTGTGCAGATGTATGACTGGTTCGATTACCACGGACACATGTGTCTGTCTTTTGAGCTGCTGGCCCTCAGTACCTTTGACTTTCTAAAGGAGAACAACTACCTGCCCTACTCCATCAGCCAGGTTCGACACATGGCCTTCCAACTCTGTCTGGCTGTCAAATGTAAGTCCACCCGAGGTGTTTTGAGACACCCAAACACATATTTAAAAACAAAACGTACATCCCGCAATTTTGCACCCTCTACTCAATTAATGATAAAGACCTTCACTCATTTAGCGTTTATGATTTCTCCACTCGGCCCCCTCTGTCACTCTCCTAGCTGTGGAGGAATTGGCATAATGGGGTTAATTTGTGTGTAGTAGAAAGCCAGCTACCACTGGAGGGCATTGTTGGTTGAAGCACCAGTCAATCGGACGTGTTGTTGGCATACAAAGGATTTGTTATCGGGTAGTGCCAAGATATCTATTGGATCTCTATTTGTGTCTGTTCCACCTACCAAAATAGCAAATAGGTAAGGTGAATGGTAACCCCAAATAATAAAAAAGTAAGATACCATTTATAATACTTCTGCGTAATCAATTAAACGTAGATATCTAAACCATTCTTGTCATTAACTAATAATATACATGTTAACGTAGGACACACATAGGAAGATAGATTGTCTGATTAAAATGTTTAAAGGTACATTGCAGCCATTTCCGCAAATGCTTTTTAAACATTAGACGAAGCAAAACCTTTAGTTATTATGTTTAGGCAGATCTTATCATATATAACTTAAATTAACAGGGATTGTCAGCTTTAACTGTTGGAACTGTTTGTTTGCTTCCATTTATTACTTTTAAAGCACCACTGGGTGCTTCTGACAACATCCCTTACCTGCCTCTGGTTAAACGTCGTTGCTTCTGAGGTTCCTTTATCATCAAGTTGCGCATCGGAATATTTAGTCAGTAGTATTAATTTATATTGCCTGGAGCAATATGTATATTTGTGACAGAATCATTTTCGTTCTTGCAGTCCTCCATGACAACAAGCTGACACACACTGACCTAAAGCCAGAAAACATCCTCTTTGTCAACTCGGACTTCACCATGACATACAACGTAGAGAAGGTGAGGTTTGCCTCTTAAATGAGTAGCCTAATTGGGTTAGGTTTAGAAACAGCCTGATAACCCTATGCATACATATATGGAAGTGATTTCAAAATGGCCACTGTAGCCAAACGATGAGAAGGATTCAATGGACTTTACATCGACTGCACTTTACCACTTCCTGTCTACATTGGACCTGAATGCTGTTAGTGTTGTTGTTGTGTCTGTGTGTATTCGTCGTCTTCGCCCCCCAACCCTCCCCCCTCTTGCCTCTCAGAAGCGGGATGAGCGCACGGTGAAGAGCACGGCAGTGAGAGTGGTGGACTTTGGCAGCGCCACCTTCGACCATGAGCACCACAGCACCATCGTGTCCACGCGCCACTACCGCGCCCCTGAAGTCATTCTGGGTAAGCACCCCTTTCCTCCCCCCTGTTTGTCCGGGTGTGAGGCACATGCACGGCTGGACAGCCCCTGGTCCACCCCCTCCCCTGCGCACTCTTAAGTACCTTTGATCAGCTTGGGAAGTGTTGCATGAGAGGAGATTAGGATCTAGTTCGCTCTGCTCCAGAGAGGAGAAGGTTGCTTCCTGGACTCTTGACCTTGCCCATATCTTAATCTGTCCTCCGGCTCCCACTGCGGAATGCAGTAGTCCTGCTCTTGGCCAGGGAGATCGCCTGCTTCGAGGTGTCCTCCGTTTGTCATGCTAAGATACTGGTTGGATAGCACAGGGAATAAAGCAGGGGAGTGCTGTGGGGGGGCCCTTCTGGTCTCTAACTGTATGATGGTGTCTCCACAGAGCTTGGCTGGAGCCAGCCGTGTGACGTGTGGAGCATCGGCTGCATCCTGTTTGAGTACTACCTGGGCTTCACCTTGTTCCAGGTAGGGCGTCCCGCAGGCAGCTAGCTGCCAGGTGCCAGCTGTACCCGTTTAATCCAGGCTGACTCAGGTTTTTCAGACTAAATGGATTTGGTCTAATTGCCTGGTAAGCCGGGTGGCGAGGGATGGAAACATGGTTCCATGCTCACTCCTTCATTTATTTGTTTGTTCACCTTCTCACAGTGATGATTTCATGGATTATAATTAGAAGTACACATAGTATATATTTTCTCCTGTCCTCCAGTAAGAAGCAGACAAAGTTTGGGGGGGAGGGGCGACCCAACAATGTCATGAAACACAAGTCATTCTAAAACGTGAGGGGTTACTGCATGCTATCTATTTGCTTAGTGACTCACTGTCTAAGAGGATTCCAGTGTTAAGTCCATTGTTCCCTTCAGACCCACGACAACCGTGAGCATCTGGCCATGATGGAGAGAATCCTGGGACCGGTGCCTTCCAGGATGATACGAAAGACACGGTCAGAGAGTGCACGCATGCACACAAAAACATACCCCTCAACCTATTTCTTTTAACTGTTTACACACACACACACACACACACACACCCACACACACACACACACACACAATATCTGACCTGTGCACACAATCATGCTCTGATGTGTCTTTCTGTCCCCTCAGGAAGCAGAAGTACTTCTTCCGGGGCCGGCTGGATTGGGCCGAAAGCTCCTCAGCGGGGAAATATGTTCGGGAGAACTGCAAACCTCTCCGGGTAAGACTGACAGGAGTGTGGGGCTGGGCTGTAGTCAACCTTTAGCTGTGTGTGTGTGTGCGTGCGTGCGTGCGTGCGCAAACAGTTAAAAGAAACAGGTCGAGGTGTATGTTTTTGCCATTGTCCTTGTCCCACTTGGTTTGTGTGTGTTTCCAGAGGTACCTGCTGTCCGAGGCCGAGGAGCACCATCAGCTGTTTGACCTGATTGAAAGCATGCTGGAGTACGAGCCCTCCAAGAGGCTGCTCCTCTGCGACTCCCTCAAGCACCCCTTCTTTGAGAGCGGAGGGACAGGCGACACCACGTCCGGCAAGAGCTGGGAGGGCAATCGTGACATCAGCCGGTGACCCAAGGCCCCCGTGGACTGAGTGAGCTTAGCGGTGGAACAGGCAGACATAGGGTGGCACCGGGGCATCCAAGGAAGAGCTCTCTGTGCTGGGCGGCAGAAGTGGGTTGATCGTCAAAGTAGCATGGACCCCGTGTCTCATCCAGTCCCCCTCTTTCACCTAGCGACGGCCAGGAGAGAAAAGCTTACACTCTTTGTGGGACGCAAAGAAAAACAGCAGATAATAATAATGAAATCCTGTTTGCTTGTCCCTTCTCTTATTTCTCCAACTCTGGCCCACCAGAGGACAACTACCCAGGGCACGTTTTTGACCTAGTGTGTAGCCCCATGTACCCAGCTCCAGTCTTCCGCATGTAATGAAAAGGACTTGTCTTTTCTTTCTAATGGAGCAGTGTAGTGAGAATAATTCAGGAGTGGCGTCTGAGGAAAGAGAAGAATTGAGCCGTATTATTGATTGCTTTATTTCTTTTTTTACAAAAAGAGTCTTAGGAACTCTTCTGGCTTTTATTCCAGCCAGTGGGACTGATGTTACCCAATGAGATGGTGATGGACACTCCACATAGACCAGGCCTCTAAATAGCCTGTCTTATTGTTAGATTAATGTTTACTATGAGTTCCGGGTGTACGTTTAAGGGGGAACGTGTTATTCTGCCATATTTATGTTTTGCTGGATGGCTTGTTTTTCCAGCATTTTTTTTTCATCTAAATTGGTCTGTGAATTCTGATACAACCGCACACACAGGTCACCAAAACCACCTCGTCAAACTGCCTTTTTACCTGTGAGTTAAGGACCGTGGTCCTACATGCTAGCGATAAAGCACAATGCTATGATAACCCATGCATTGATAACCTATTAGGCTGGAGACGCACACAATCTGCACACGTACACACACACTCACACACACTCTGCAGCTGTTTACAGTATTTATTATTACGATAAAACAACCATCATTTAGTCCTTGTACATGAGTTATTTTTCTATGACATTAAAGTGTATAAAAATGTATATATGTATTATTTGTGTAGAATTAAAGTTAACTCCTCCTCGCCTAAGTACATGGCAACTCCATGTCGACAGTAAGGTGGAGGCATTTTGTCTTTCAGCGTAGTGTGTGAATGTCTCTTTTTTTGTTAGCTCACAACATTGACCAGAATGTAGTGTTGGGTGCAAACTTAAGGACTTCTCGGCCTCTTAACATAACACCATTTAACCTTGGTCTTACATAGCATGACAGAATCATCTTGGGGGATTATCCGGAATTTTATTGTTTGTCATTCACTGCATGTCATCGATCTACAGGTTTACGAACAGCCATTTGCATTTCGCTTCTATTTCAACTATGTGGAAAGCTATTTAATTATTGTGATTTTTTGTTGCATGTATTGAGCACATTGCCGCTATTGAAACACACTTTAGATAAGTTTTTTGCAAGCAATGCAACAAGTCAAGTAAGGACCAGGCTGGTGTGTGAATTTTAAATAGGCACCCATTCTTTTCAAACAATGCAACAAGTCAACCATCACCTGGTTTTAGATTAAAAAAATTGGCATGGTTGTATAGACATAGAATATATGTATATAATTATTGGTAGTATACTCGTACAACGATATACATTACATTATTGGTATTGACATTTTCAAAAATATTTTTGAACTCCACTACATGTTCTCCCCTCAATTCATACAATTTTGTAACGTTTTCTTCTTTGTACTGATACAGAGATGTAGTGCATGATATCTCTTAAAATGCACCAAATATTCTATTTTAATTTGGTTTTGAAATGCAGTCCCACTTTAAATGTATTGTAAGGATGTGATATTTAATGACACGCAATAGAAGTGTTTTAAACCGAGCAGCTGATTACTTCAGAATATTTTAATGAAAAGGTTGCTTTGAAAGTTCAGAACAAACTCCTAAATGAGAACGGCAACTATTTATGGTGAAATTATCTTTGTTTTAGCACAAAACATGGGTCTTCCCTCCACATCTCAGCCATAGGATGGCACCTGGCCTACATGTCCTGCTGTGCTTCTCAGCTAATAGAAGTTATAATTTCCATAAAAATAAAATAAGCAACCCTCATAATACACATTGTGAAGTCATGTACACCTCCTTAGTCTAACACAAACATGGATGTCCATTTTCTCTTCTCTTCAATAGTTTGTTGGCATCCTTGCTAGTGCTAAGGGGATTAACAACGATTATGGCTTTAGCTATTCTTACAACAGAGCAAGGCGGGATCATGAGGTAAATCCCTATTAGAAGACACTTGACGAAGAAGAATTCCTCACAAACAACTCGTACTTGAGGATATGCTTATGGGGAATCCGTCGTCCTGAGATATTGGGCACATTTCAATAGTGATTTTGGATTAGGCATTGTACACCATTCAGGTATGTGTCGCAAGTTGGCATACATCCACACACATACACATGATATACTTCAAATTTTCTTAAGTGTCTGCTGTTGATGGGGTTCAACTTTGTAAATGCTTAGACTTTGCACATTAGAAAACCGTAAGAGAAAAAGGCTCCTGACTGATGACATACCAACCTTTTCCTGTTAGAATCGAGAAGGACTCACTCCCACATAACTATAGGGATGGATGCTATAGTGAAAAAATCTCTGGGTGAACCTATCAAGCAGCTAACAAACTGCATGACTGGGGCCAAGGACAAGAGAGGGTCCAAAAAGAACCAGGCATTTCGGCGCAAAAGCATTGTCCGTAGAAAGAGTGCTCCCTGCACCAGTCAGAAGGTTCCTGACTCCTGGCTTAGAGTCTATCAGGCAGATCTTCAAAGAGAAAGGTACACTGTTAAGTAATATGCCTCTTGATAGGTACATCACATGAAGCATTATACATCAGAACATGGGCAGGTCTTTATTTGCAGTAGTCTTCTTAAACTCCTAATGATGTTTGTTTAAAATAGAAAACTGAGAGAGGCAAGTTGTGCAAAGAAAGCTGCTGAAAGGAATGTCAGGATGCAATTCAGGAGCCAACACAGTCTGCGAAGGGTAAGTGTACAAGTTTTGAGTTGTCAAAAATAAATATTTTCTTTGCGTTTCGACTAAATGGTCATCTGAACGTCAATTTCATCTCCATGCAGCCTTCCATTGCTAGGAGACCAGCTCCCAGGCCGGGAGCCAGGAGGCAGGCTGCAAAGGGTGATGGTGCATCCTTGTTTGGTGCCTTCCAAGGGCTTAGCCTGGATGGACTGACAAGCGCCGCGCACGGTTCAATGACTGCAAACACAGATCAATGCAAGGTTATGTGAGAAAAAAGAATTCAGTTCAATCACAGACAAACTGAGAAGCAAACTCGTGCGGCTTGA
Organism: Galaxias rostratus; assembly: GCA_036024795.1. NCBI lineage: Eukaryota > Metazoa > Chordata > Actinopteri > Galaxiiformes > Galaxiidae > Galaxias > Galaxias rostratus. Next base: position 13,645 of record JAVQJS010016516.1, on the reverse strand, counting down.
GGGGAGGGATTTTGTTGTTTCACAAAGCCAGTCTGAATTTAAATATGATATGAACTTAACATAAATTACTGTTACTGTTTTTTACACGCATAATGTCTATTTCCGTTTGTCTGACGAATAAAGTGTATTTCTCTTGCATAGTTAACTTTACGGTTAAAAATTGTCTAGTTGTAAATTGGCATCAAAGATTTGATTGGGTTTGTCGAATTCTTTAGAGATGTCAGGTTTGGAATATGTATTTGCCATAAGAAACCAACAACATGCATCTTACATGATCAGTTTCCTGAGAAAGAAGAGATCATTGAACACGATTGTATAAAGGTTGGACACTACATTATGTGCGATACTGAGTCATACTCATATTACTTAGTATTGTCAAATATATCAGGTTGGAGTTTACCATGCCATGATCCGAGTATATATATTTTTTAATGATAAAAACCAAGTACCTGCGAGGTTTCTGGACAATATTTGTCGCGTAGTATTATGCCCGAAGCTGCCGCTGTATTATGATTCGATTTCCAACAATAAATACTTTTGCCTAAAGTAAACATATTTTTTCCTTCCAATGTCCAGAATAATGTGAAAACTACGCAATTAAAGATCAAATTGAAGATAAATGGGCTATGAATCACCATTACATTTTTTTTTTATCGTTCGACAGCACTGGCTAGATTGTCAAACACACGTGCACTTTGGGTTATAAGAGGCACACCAATATACAGAAGAACATGATTTTATTAACATTGTACAGATGGGTTTTTTTCCAGTCAAAAACCTAGGTTAACTAACCTCAACAAAAGCATCGTGACCAGATGTTAAGTGCAATGAAGTGCTACAATGGAAGACCACAAAATCAAGCCTAATTCATCAACATCTTATTTCTCTTTAAACCCACACCTGCAAATTGTTTGGAGACAGACAAAATAAGACTAATAAATTGTAAGACAAGGCTGGATAAAGGTGCATTGACAACTTAATCCTCACCATAAGTAGATGCCCCTTTATCAGGTTATTTAACCAAGCTATCGAACATTCTCGCACAATAGCTGTTTCTATACTGCTAGACCATCAGGATTCTGAACAATATACATTCTATTTTACATCTGCTCATCTACAGTAAAGTAGAGATCCCATTATATTTAACCAAAAACACCATTTTTAACTTGTATGCAGATGCTTCACTACAAAGCACCACTCCAGACTTATCAGTGAGGTAAACCACAAAGTAGGCTTGTATGGCACAAGCTTTTATTAAGTAAAAAAACAAAAAAACAAAACACAGCTCAAGGTCATGACAAAAACTAAGGTATTACAGAAATGGAAGATAACATTAGGTTTTTCTCATACCCAATCAACTGAAGCAAGTGTCATGCTTTCACAGAGGTTGCAGATCACAAATATGTACAAAAAATGAGCACAAAACGACTTGTCTCAAGGTGAGGTTGTGAATTCATGATAGATTAGATTCACAACGTCAGGGTGGAATTGTTGTCTATCCTAGCACATTATTCTCTCTGTTCCATCTTGACTTTAGGGGGCTTTAGAAAAGACCTGTTCTTCTTTTCCTTTTTCTTGCCCTTTGACTGAAATGTCCTCCAACTGTCCACCCGACCATCTCTCGTTTCCTAATGAAAAAGGAGGGTGAAAAAGCACACCAAAAAACGTCTTTTTCTCTTATCCTTGTGTATTCCTATGTATCCTTAACTAAGTCTAGTACTTAGTTTACTAACAGCTATTGCTTATGTATACCTCAAAGTTTTTCTGCCATTCTCTCTCTCGCTTAGCCTTTTCAGCTGTCTCGATTTCTTCTTCCCTTGCTCTTTTCCTAGGGACGTTGAAGGAAGGCAAAGGAATAAATTGGGTTTCTGAGTTTAGGAAAATTTAGGTTATCTAGGTTAACATTCATGTGACACAAAATGTTTACTTAGTAAGCTGTAAAATGATAATAAATGTTCATCTTGAATTCGATCCATATAAAAAAAAAAAGCCAAAGAAAATTAGCAAACAGTAACATTGTATTAAAAAGTATGTTTTTTTCCTTTAACTGATGTGGCTCCTTGGGTCAATCTAAATGCATTACCTTTCATGCATGTCCTTGGCTTCCCTCTCTTTCCTCTTGATCTCAAGTTCTGCAAAAAGCTTCATAGTCTGCTTGTACACAGCTTGCCTGAACTGAATAAAGTGGGAGAAAACATGACTTAGAATAACAATATGTGGGAACAAGGGGTATTGATTCCTACAGATTCTGGGATGCAATTTTTATGTCTGATAAGCATTCCAATGAACCAACAAACAAAGGCGACCAATACCGTCTTCAGTTCCTACCATTTCAGGATCATCCTCCTCAATATACAATGGCTTCCCATCTTTCTTCAACTGTTTCTTTTTCTCTTTCATCTGTTCAATGAAAGAATGCAAGGCCGCATTATTTCCATCACTATATTTTTTTGTAAGCAAACAATGAGTCAAAATGATACATCAATAACCTCACATAGTAGTGGGGGAGCATCATACAGGTTAAATAAATAACTCACCAAATGTTCCACATATTCCTTTCCTGCGTGGATCACATCTACAGCCCGCTTCTTCTGATCACCATCCAGGAGGTTTTTGTATGCTTTGTCCACAGCTAGAACAAATTGCGAGATTTGGATTGTTGCATTGCGAAAGAGCTATACATCACACCTGAGGGCGTGGCTGTTTGTACCAATGCATTTAAAGATTCTGAAAAAGTAAACACGTAATCATAAAATAAATATCAATAAAGAGTAATCTACCCATGACATGTTAATGAAAATACTTTTTTTAAAAAGTTCATATAATATACTGCAAGAGTAGGCTGTGTGGAAAGATCAAGGAAGCTGAACCTGGACTGAAGTTAAGATAATACTTAAACAATGTCTGGATACATAATTTAAATAAAAAATACACTATTTGGTCAGTAGAATATGGGAACATTCTACATTCAACAGAAACATGCAACAACATCTACATTCAACAGGTATTAATGCTCAAAGTAAATACTAAATAAGAAAGCCAGAAAATCAAATAGCCCTACCTCTTATCATTTTATATTTCTAATGACTCAAATAGTGACCACAATCCGAAATACGGGTAATTTTACCTTCAAATGCAAGCTGTGCTCTGTCTGGGTCATCCTGGTTCTTGTCTGGATGAACTAAAATGGACAACTGCAAAAAGCGGGAGCCATCAGAAAAATTCTCAGAAAACTATGCTTATACAAATAACTTCTCTCCATTGAAACCTGCCAATGATTCCACTGCAGGAAAATGTCGACTATACCTGCCGAAACCGCTTCTTCAACTCTTCGTCTGTTGCTTCTGGATCCACTTGCAAAACCTGCAATACAAAAAATTTGGTCAAAGGTGCAAAGTTTTTTTTTATGACAGGCATACAATATTGCAACGATGCCACATACAAATATTAAACAATCTATTACAATCAGCAAAAATTTGTAAAACAACAACCACTGAATGACTAACACATACTAAATCAACATCTAAAATTGTTGCAATGACAGCTAATGACTGACTAGCTCACCTCAAAGGGGTTTAAATTGAAGTAGGATGAGCCAGGCCTCAGCAGCCTATCAATCTGCTGCTTCGATGTTAAAACAGAGTCACGCTTCTCTATCTGTTTCACCTGTAAGAAAGGATAGCACAGAAGAACAAATGTGACCACTAAAGAGTGATAATTGATTGAAGAACTACATCGCACATGACGTGCAACAACATAAAGCGTAATTGTAAATTCTGAAATGGAAGAAACTAGTCCCTGCGAGACACGGTCTATTATACCACGGTCTCTATATAAGATGATGACATACATTTTAGATCTGTAAATGATAAAGACACCAAATAACGCGTTACCTTTTGTGCAAAGTCAAGCTAATATGAAAATTGAGTCAGTGTTTTTGAGCATGTGATTTGTGTGTGTGTGTGTGTGTGTGTGTGTGGGTACATTACATTACATTACAAATTATTCAAGCAATCACAAATTAACTAAATAACGCACAAACGTACACGTTTGTCAGGTTAACGTGATAGTAGTAGTGGCACTTGTTCGTTGAATCAGCAGGACGTATAGCATGTATGCTACGTATGGCTAACGTTAGCAAACGCGTTAAGGCGCTCTCGTAGCTTGCTAATGTCTATATGTCAGCAAGGCCACACCAGCAAGAAAAAAACAAGTGAAAAGCTTAAAAAACAGAAATGACCAATGTATTGTGCAAAAACATATCTGTAGTAAATACGTTATTTGTATTTTTTTTTTTATTTTATTTAAAGTAATCATAACCTACCTCAGAATAAAAGCTTTGAAATAAATCATCCGAACCACTCTGAGAAGAGGGCTCTTCTCCGGCAGCCGCCATCTTGGCTTTGGTGCTATTACGTAAAATAAAACTTTCTAACGTCACACACTAGTCTGTGTGACAACATTCACTTTACACAGAAACTAGACCAGTGGTTCCTTACCTGTGTTCGATCAAACCCTAGGGGCTCGGCCGAGGTCAAGACACACACACTCTTGTGCGTGTCCGTTCCATACGAAGGGTTCGGTTGATGGTCGTATTAAACGTGCGGGGTTCTGTACATCCACCAAGGTTAAGAACCACTGAACTATACCGTTAACATCCAAACAATTTTAAAGGAAGTGAATGTTATTACAAGATTTTTTATTTTATTTTGATATATTATATTATTGTAATATTAGGAAAAGTTAAGTGAAATATAATGTAAAAGAAATGGGCAAAAGTAATTAGTATCGTATAAAAAGTGACGTTCATCCCAGTATGCTGTTATTACGGTGATAGGCTGTCACTGCCAGCTATGGGAATTTTATTTAAAATGCCAAGACCCAAGGTTGCCAAATCGATATTTTATTTTATTCAAATAGTTTTAAAGCACATAGGTCAACAGATGCAGTTAGATAAGTGTCAGCTTGTCCAAAACATGGAAACATGAGTTGGCACAAGTCCCCTGGGCCATTTAGACTTCTGTCCATACCTTTCAGTTTGTAAATTATGAACTCATGCAGTTTCCAAAATGTATGCAGTATCTCATTCAAACTTGAGTCATTCGGAGGCCAAAGAGAGCAAGTCTACTCAGCTATCTACACACTTTTAATAAAAAAAAAGAAAAAAAAAAGAACTTGCACAAGGCAGAGGCTCTTTTACTTGTGCATTGCAAGCGTCGTCATCTGACAGCAAGAGAACATTTTAAAGTTAAAAACAGAACAAAAAAGGAGACATACAGAAGATTAAGGAGCAAAAAAGCATTGGTAAGAAGTGACTTTGTAAAATGTATTTTGAAAAGTGCTATTAAATTATTGTTAGTCAAATGTATCTTCTATAATTACCCTAGATCTCCCCCTCCAATAGAAATCCAGATCACTACCAGCAAAAACATTCAAATCCAATCCTGAGTCAATTACATTATTTGATCTAATCAACCATTTCTGGACACAATTTAAGTCCTTTTCAGGAAAGTGCCATTGTCATCTTGTTCGTTGATTCAAGATAATAGTGGTCATGAATAACTGGTTAATGCCTGAGAAAATGTCGACAGGTCAAGACATTTGCTAGTGTTGTAGTGTGAGAAAACGTCAAGCTACAAAATACTGTCTGGGTCGTGTCACAACGCATTATTGTTTTCTACTATGAATTGTGCTATATTCACAGTTTAGCTGAAAGTGATCTGGAATTACTGCGATGTCATAGAGCACAGCAAAAGCTTGGTAACAAGCAAAGGCCGCAACAAAATCTAAGTTTTGTCGGTTCAAACAAAGGAAGGTTGGTTTACTGTGAAACATGGTTTACTGTGTATTCAACAATTTACAACATAATGTTTCTATACATTGTATTCCACATGAAACACTATAGTGTTATAATATCCCGAACTTCCAGATAGTTGCATGCTGCTACCATGGTTTGATGAGGCCTTCATGTGGCTTGAGTCGGATAAGCTTGTACTATCTGAGACATAACAGTGGCTCTTGTGCTGGTGCCATCCGGAGTAGTGTTGGCAGAAGCTGGCTGCCTGGACTTGGCCATGTCCATTTCCTTTCCCCTCCTCCAGAAAAAGCCACTCCTTCTGAGATGGCTACCTGAGTCGTGTTGCCAGGCTTTCCTCCTGCTGGAGCTGTGCTGACAGCCCTTTAGCACAGTCATGGGACAGAACATTAATTAAATGAAGGTGTGACTGAGAAACAATGGGAAAATGTCATATAAAAACCAACACACTCGGGACAAATCCCTATCCAACTTTTACGAAACACAGAACAACTACAGTAGCTACAATTCAGTTATGTCTCACCTGTTTTTCCTTTACAATGCCGTAGACATGGAAGGAAGCTATAAGTAGGTACACAAGAAGTAGGAAGAGAAGCTCTATAAGGTGGAAAAGTCCTGTGCCACTTCACTCTGTCTGGGGCTTGGCACTCACATTCTCCAGGTTCAGCCCCCCAGTAGGCCGGAAGAACTTTTAAAGAGTTGGGGATCTCTCCTCCATCGTCGAGTCTAGGAGAGGCCAGACAGAATCAACCATGTTAACCAATTTTAATAATACCATTAAGACTAGTGTTTGTAGGCAGTTTTAAACTGCACTAGTATGTTGTCTACTCTGTATCTGTTGTTTCTCCTGCTGTCAGGTGTTATTGTTGTGTATGCACTGATGCTTTTACACAAATTAACCTGTTTTGAAATTCCTTTTAAACAACTCCAGCAGTCAAATAATTTATGGATATTTATTGATTATGTTGTAATACTCAGTGACAATGTAATCGAGAATTAATGAGGACATCAGACCCTAGATGACAGATACCTTCTACTGGAAGAGTTCTGACCATGAAGATAGAGTTTTGTTTTCATTGGTTCTGACTAAACATAGCGTTTATGTTTGATTTAGGCATTTAGCCCTTCTAATTAATGCTTCCAATTAAAAAGGGTTATCCTATGCCCATTAAAAACATCATTATAAGGTTCTAGGTTGTACTATGTATCGCAACATATCAGATTCAGCTCTAGATATGCTTCTTACCCCCCGGTGCCATGTACTCTCCCCTCCTGTGAGTATCACTGATGGTTCACATGGAGAAAGGGCACACTTCCCCTGGAGTCTGCTGACAAAGGCAACATATAAAAATACAATTCTCCTTTACAAATCGGTTCACAAACTATTACTAGATGTAGACACTCATCATGTAATAGACCTACATTATGGGTGATTTGTTCCAGTGAGGAATTAAAACCGATTTGCATGACATAACGGCCTTCAAATCTTTTTTGTGATTGTGCAAGAAAAGGCTGTGCACTGCCATCTCATGGATTTTCCAAGTAAATACATTCCTTTTCAAGGCACTCCTATTGTTCCAACATTTATCAGAATGTAGCATAGCTAAGCAATACCAGTGCAAATTGTAAGGTTTTTATTAAACATAATTTTCTACACTCCATCATACTGCTGGTCATTCTGTATAAGGAAACGCCTGGTAACAGATTAATGCCATTTTCCACCTGATTTGCACCTGGGAAATTGCAACCTCTAGCGGTAAAAGGCACCATTACATTTCCCTAGTGAAGGGAATTGAGGAGAAGAGAGCTGTAGATTAACACAGCTGGGTGCACGGTAACGGACAGGTGTTAAAAAGCTTGGAGGGTTTACTTCCTAAACCAAATAAGGCAGTCTGTCAGTAATTCAGAAGGATGAGTTGAATCACGTGCACGCCTAAATTGGCCTACAGGTGTAAACTAAAACTTCAGGAAATTAGTATACTTCCCAATCCACCATGACTTCTTCTTTATAGTGAACATAATTATGTATGGATGTCTTTTATGTAGACCACGGGAGGGTGTGATTTTGGTAATGGCATCACTAGATTCATTTGCATCACTAGACTTATCTACCATATCTAGTGATGCCTCAGCTTCCACCCATATGAATGGAACTGTTCCTCATTTCTTAGTAGTCACTATAAGAATATTTAGTATTTTTGTGAGTAAGCATATGTCCATTGATTAGCTGTAAAAAACTGGTGAGGGGAGAGTACCCAGTGGAAGCCAGCTCACCCTCAAGTACCGTTCAGCTGAGGCCCTCATTCTAGCCGTGCTGCTCTCGTTTCACCACCTGGGAAGGGCTGGAATAAAAGGACAGAGACATGAACACAAAAAAAATTGTGACAGGACAACATGGGACCAAAGGCAAATGATTGAATGCACTCTGCTATAGATGAATAAAGACATTAGAGCCTACTACAGCAAATCACTGGTGCAGAAAAAAACCTCACAGTTATGATTTGACGACTGAACTAGTCGTTAAAGATTTCAACCCTATAGGTGATAGCATCCTTTTTTGTCCAGAGTGGAGAAAACGAGGAATCGTAACGCTCTTCAGATTGAGTTATTCAGAATAAAAAAATACTATTTAAACAGCAGATATGGTGTCTGATATGCAGTAACTTACTTTTTAATACTAATATATAATCATTGGCTATAACATTTAATATTGGATATTGAAAAAACGTCCTTACAAGTTATAAAACATATGCTAAAAAAGGGTCAAAATTCATTTTTCTGTCATTCCATCTGTCAAACACCATGCAAGTTGTTGCTTTTCCTGTTGTCTGGTATTAACATTTTATAATTTTCTTGTACTTTACTTATAACAATTTGAGAATACGTATATCAAATTAAATCAAATACGGAATGACACCATTGAATTTGAGGTATCTGACAACTGAATGATGCTCAACTGAGTTTTATTGAAACGGAACAAACGTAAAAGTTATAAATACAAACACCAGAGAACAAACGTCTAGGGCTCTTAAGGTTAGCCAAACCAAATTCTATTCGGGCAAGTCCAAAGAAAACATAGGAAGTTATAATAAGAATAATATCAGGTTTAAAAAACACAATTGATCTACCTCTAGAAATGCTAGACATACACTTTGAACGTTACAAAACTGTTTTTTACTCCTTCCTGTGGATTCTTTTCTCCACCACGACTGCAAAAAATGAATATGAAGCACTAGCCATAAGCAATTATTTACAAGCAAGTCCCTAAGCCAGAAACCAGAAATAGAAGGGAGTACAAGCAGGGGGAGAAGGGGAGCGGGGTTGGGGCATGGACACAAATTTACTGCAAGGCAATCTCATGATTTAGTGTCCTCTCAGACTTTTGAAAATGAATGTCCACGTTTAAAATGTTCATTGTTGGCTTTAAAAGAATCACAAACCAAAAATAGGGAGTAAAAGTGTTTTGCGTGTTTTAAGACATTTGTCCCAATGTAACCATAAGAGTATGAATGATTCAGCAAAACAGTTACATTCAATCTTCAGCCAAAATGTTATTTCAGCCAATCAACTTGAGCCAATTCTGGGGTCTGTCCATTTTTTATTCAGCGAATATAATAATTTTTCGTCAGGAATGAAGAATAAAAAGTCAATCAAAAAATTGGAGCCAATCTCCTTATTATTTTCTTTCATTTTTTATTTCTCTTATCTTTTTTGTTGTTTTTACTTTGCCAAATACCTTTTGGTTGCGGCTACTTCCACTGCTGCCCATAAGAATCCTGTGAAAACTCCAGGGTGTCATTACTGTAACCATAGTTACCAGAATAGTCGGCCCCTTGCTGCAGGGGCTGCTGGGCGATGGGCTGGGACCCCCAGTTCTGCTGGTTGTTGGTCTGCCGGCGCTTGGAGTCGGGCTGGTTGAACACATCCGCCTTCCTCTTGCCACCCATGTTGCCCCCGCGGTTTCCCCTTGCCCCCCGAGGGCCTCGCCCCCTCTGAGGCTGGAAAGGGACTCCGCGCCCTCCCCTGCCACCACGTGGCCCACCAATGGGAGGTCCTCTCTGGGCGTAACCCCCGCGCCCCCGACTAGGGGGAGCTCCACGAGCCCTGGGTGGAGGGGGACCTCCCCTACTGGGGCGGCTGCCACGGCCTCTCATGCTGTACACATCTTCATAGCCACCATAGTAGGGGTCTTCGTAGCCGCCGCGGTAGTCATGGTAGTCGTAGCCATAGTAGTCATCGTAATAGTCTTCATAGCCATAGTAGTCAGGCGGGTAGGCATAGCCCCCTCTGCTCCCTCTGCCCCGCCCCCTGCCTGGTGGGGGCATTCGGGGTGGTGGATAGTAGTAGTAGTCATCATACCTGCAGATTTGAATAGACAAATCCAACAATTGCGCTTCAAATATTGTTCAATTGATCTTTCACAGTGTACTACAGAGGTCATGCGTAGATGTTCCTCCGCCCTACCCGGTGTTTCTTGTAGTCTGGCGAGCTGCCTGTCGCTCTTTTCTCTTTTTATCTGGGGGCTTTGCAAGGACTATTTCAATCTCCTCTCCTCCCAGCTCCTTTCCATTCATTTCATCCATAGCCTTGGCAAATTAGAAAAACACATTGTATTGTTTACAATAAATGTCCAAAACAAAAGATTATGAGTGCAAAATACAAAGTCTCAGCCACCCACTTTTACAGCAGCATCCCTCTCTTCAAAGTGCACAAAGGCATAGTCCTTCAGCTTCTTTACTCGTTCTAGCATCCCAAACTGAGAAAAGGTCTTCTCCAGAAGCTCCTCTGTCACTGGTGTGGCAAGTTTCCGGACAAAAAGAACTTTCACCTGAAAAACACGCGCACACACATTAGTCATGATGTGTGCAGCTGGCAAACACAATAGATGTAGACAGAGCAGAGCCGTCTAAAGAGCCCTCACCTTGGACATGATCTCTGCGTCGGGCTCAGCAACTGGGTCAGCCCATTCCACAGTAACTGGGTTACCCCAAACCTTCACTTTCCCGCTCATGAGGCGGCGGCGGGCCTGTGCGGCTGATTTGTGGTCTTCATACTCCAGAAAACAGAATCCACGATTCTTCTTCTTGTCATCTGGCTGGTGGTACAGGATGACCTCCTGAAGACCCTCTGTAAGACAGAGAATATTTGAGGTCATAATAAAGATTTAGGGTTTACCAATAAAGGTTTACCATGATGGAATTCAATCCATGTGCCCACATTGAAGAGTTCTGTACAAAGACATGGAACATGCAAGAACCACCACATGATATCAACCTAACACGCACCCGTAACTTTTCCAAAGTCTTCCAAAATACTTTCACGAGTTTTGTTCTTTGGGATCGATCCGACAAAAAGGCGGTTGTTGGCGACTGATATGCACACTCCAAGGTATTTCCCAGAGCGTATTTCATAATTATCGCACTGGAAAACAAAAATAGTGTTAAGACAGCATAGACTATGATGACAGACAAGGCTAGTTGAACAGCAAGCAACAAACAATCAGATGATCCTTCGGCTGAGGGACACCTACTAGTTTGACTGCCTCTTGTGCCGCATCCTTGGTGCAGAAGGTGATGAAGGCGTAGCCTCGGTTTTGCCCAGAGAGAGGGTCCATCATTAACCTCAGATCCCAGATAGGACCGGCCTTCTCAAAAAGCGGCACCAGCTCATCTTCATACAGGTCTCGGGGGATTTTGCCCACAAACACCTGTTAAATTGGATCGGCAAAAAAATGGAATACAGAGGACTTCAATCTGGAAAGGCGTCAGTTAAGTGGCACTAAATTATAAAGATTTGTGGTGTACATGCGCTCATTGTAGACTCCTTCACATCCATACCTCTGTTCCGATGCCGGGTTGGGTCCCCTTGAACACATTGTCAGGTGGGGGGCCACCGTATTTCCTCTGCCCTGTAGTGACATCCAGGGTATATCCTGTCCGGTCCAACAGAGCCTGACAAAACCAGACAACACTGCCTTTACCACACCACGACTTTCCCTGAACATGTATCATGGAAGCATGTCATCAGAAGTTTTTTACCTTAATTTTTGTCTCATCAGGACCCTTGGTAGACTCCTGCACTTTGCTGCCTTGCTTTTCCCTTTGTCTATACGTCTTCATGACTCCACAAAGAAACGCACTTTTGTTCTGAAAAATATGATTGTTTTTCTAATTATCGCCAACGCAGGGGAACTGGGAACACAACGGGGAAAGATGAAGAAGACTGACCTGGACGTGGGACAGGTCACTTTCTTTGAACTGCTGCAGCACTGTCATGGCCCCCTCCTCATTGAACTCTCGCAGAGCATCAATTGCCCTCTCATCCAGATCCGCGTATGCTACCAAGCCTGCACGCACAAGACAAACTGTTCATGGGAGGTTTTGGGAGGGGAAACACATTTATTGCTTGAATAATTTCAGAACCACAACCCACCCACCGGTCCCAAAATATGAGCATTTGGCTGGGCATGTAACTGCAAAATGTAAACAGATGTAGTCGGACTTTTTGAGTAGGTATACAATTCTGACGATGGCAGTTTACCTGTCTGGAAAATATTGTCCATACTCTCAGCTACTTTCTGAGGAAGCCCAGCATCGATGAGTGTCTGGTAGTTCTCTGTGTGGGTGGTGGACACATCCATGGGCTCCTCCTCCTCCTTTGGGGGTTCGGAACTGCCATTCACCTCGGTGTCGGCCATTCTCCTGGGGAGGGGAATATATAAAAACAGCGTGATTTAATTACATGAATACATGTACTTTAACTAGCTAAAGGAATTCAAAAATATATTTTTTATTCTGAGAATGACATTGATATAACTATTGATAACACAAGCATTCGGAATCAAATGTGCATGCAGTTGCTGCTTCTAAAGAAACACAACCGTTTGTTATAATCTATTAAATTTGTAATTCCAAGTACTGGCATCTTTCCCTCGTAAAGGGACTAAAGCGACAAATAAGGCACCACCCCGCCCCCTTCACATGCATACAGCTAGCTAGATTGCTAGCTAAAATAGGATCAGGATTTACGTTAGCTTGGTGCAATGATCACGATTCTGTTGTAACACGCTTAACGTTGTAGATCAATCAATGTTTACAAATGATAACACACTACACCGAAAATAACGTCGGTAACAGTAGACAACCATTGTTTTCGCGCTATACATGCTTTGCCAGCTCTCCATCAAGTCTGTCCTTCTGTATTAAAGGCCTTGTCGTGCAAAAAGACACCTTTTCGAATTGTAATATCCACGCGCCACAACGATGCAAAGAGAGCAGTTAGCAATAGCTTACCAAGATTAATCAGGAAAATAGCAATGGAAAAAGAATATGTTGCGACAATTAACGAAAACGAATAATCCAACAGGATAAATATAAATAATATGTTTATGTCTACCCACGAGACAGTTTTCCAGACGGTCCCGTCGCTTGAACAACGCCACCGCTCGGCGACGAAACACGGATTTGGGGGAGGGACCACTGGTAGCAGGTCTGTTTGTTTTATTGGAACATTGACTGACTGATGATCTTTCTGACTAAATCTGGAAACCACTGGGTGTAATTCATCAGCCGATCAAGTTACAGGACCTCTTACTGAGCGTTTTAGGACTACTTGTGAGCTGTACATACAGAATAAATATGTTGTAAAGAGACGTTCAAGAATAGTAAAAAGCACAAGACAGGAGTAAATTGCATAGCTATGCTGCTCAAGGTTTCAAGGTTTTTTATTGTCATATGCATAACTATTACAGAGGCAAAAGTATGCAATGAAATTCTTGTGTCTCTTCAACACCCAACGCTAATGCAGACATTAATAAAAAAAAGATAGGTC